>CAUYLG010031969.1:0-74281 GCA_963573385.1 Cacajao melanocephalus
GTGCAATGGCGCGATCTCGGCTCACCACAACCTCCGCCTCCTGGGTTCAAGCAATTCTCCTGCCTCAGCCTCCCAAGTAGCTGGGACTACAGGCGTGTGCCACCATGCCCAGCTAATTTTTGTATTTTTAGTAGAGACAGGGTTTCACCATGTTGACCAAGATGGTCTCAATCGCTTGACCTCGTGATCCACCTGCCTCAGCCTCCCAAAGTGCTGGGATTATAGGCGTGAGCCACCGGGCCCGGCCCTCCATTAGTTTTGATGATTAACAATAACCAAGAGCTCAGTGCTGAGATTGAGACCCCAAAAAATGAAGGACCTGATCCCAGTCTAAAGGACGTGTTGTATTTGGCTTCGGTCAAAATGAATCTTTCCATAAGAAAAATGTGTTGCAAGAACCTATTTTAAAATGATGCAATATTTTGTAACCATTTAAAATCACAGGCCTTTTGGATAGTAGATGGGGGCGTTTAAGTTGGAAGGTATTTTCAAAATATTTTCATCCATTGTTTCCAATAAATGGAAGAAAGCTGGAGGAAGAGACCACCACCTTCTTGGGTGATAGATAACATTGCGGCCAGGCGCGGTGGCTCCTGCCTGTGATCCCAGCACTTTGGGAGGCTGAGGCGAGTGGATTACCTGAGGTCAGGAGTTTGAGACCAGCCTGGCCAACATGGTGAAACCCCATCTCTACTAAAAATACAAAAATTAGCTGCACGTGGTGGTGGGCACCTGTAATCCCAGCTACTCAGGAGGCTGAGGCAGGAGAATCGCTTGAACCCCAGAGGTGGGGGTTGCTCTGAGCTGAGATCATGCCACTGCACTCCAGCCTGGGTAACAGAGAGAGACTCAGTCTCAAAAAAAAAAAAGAAATTAAAAAAAAATTCGCCCCTTTTATATACATTGATGATGGTGGCACAGAATTGCAGAACATCAGAGCTGGAAGGAAGCTTAAGTATCAGTTTCTCTTTCTTATTTTATATATCAGAAGCTTGAGAACTAAAGAGGAGAAATTATTTGTTTATTAAGGAAGAGCTGAAACTAAAACTCATTAAGACATTAAAATCTAAAGTAGATGTCATATATATTCCATACCCATTTAGAATATCTACAGATGCCACATAATCCTATTCTGTCCTTCCAAATATTTGCAGGTGACTGGAGGCATTTGCCCTTTTATGCATTCTCTGTTTGCTTGAATAGGTATGGCACCAAAGACATGGTCTGTATGTGAATTCTAGAGTATTTAGACTAAGGGCATTACACTTAGAATAAAAACAATCAGGCCAGGCGCGGTGGCTCATGCGTGTAATACCAGCGCTTTGGGAGGCCAAGGCGGGCAGATCAAGAGGTCAAGAGATACAGACCATTCTGGCCAACATGGTGAAACCCTGTCTCTACTAAAAATATCAAAATTAGCCAGGTGTGGTGGCACACGCCTGTAATCCCAGCTACTCGGGAGGCTGAGGCAGGAGAATCGCTTGAACCTGGGAGGCAGAGGTTGCAGTAAGCCGAGATCGTGCCATTGCACTCCAGCCTGGTGATACAGCAAGACTCCGTCTCGAGAAAAAAAAAATTAGTCTCTGATGCTAGGGAACATGCCATTATTCTTTGGTGGCAGTTTTTTGGTTTTGGGACAGTTTCACTTTTGTCACCCAGGCTGGAGTGACGTGGCCTGATCTCGGCTCACTGCAACATCCTCCTGGGTTCAACTGATTCTTCTGCCTCAGCCTCCAAAGTAGCTGGGATTACAGGCACGCACCACCACACCCGGCTAATTTTTTATATTTTTAATAGAGACAGGGTTTCCCCATGTTGGCCAGGCTGGTGTGGAATTCCTGACCTCAAGTGATCCTCCCGCTTCGGCCTCCCAAAGTGCTGGGATTACAGGCGTGAGCCACTGCACCTAGCCTGGTGGCAGCTTTGGGAGCTTGGAGCAGGGTAGTGGGGAGAACATTCCCAGGCCATGTCCCAGGGTTCATTATCACTTTGGAGAGCACAGAACCTCATAATAAAGACATTCTTATAGTATTCATTCCCAACCCCTGCATCCCATTAAATTTTTGTTTTACTTGCTGCATAAATTAAAAACAGGTTCATTATACTATAGAAAATACAGAAAGAAAAAATTGTGTCATTAAAAAATAACTACTGTTAACATTTTGGTGGTTATCTTTATAGTCATGTCTGTGTGTGTGTGTGTGTGTGTGTGTATAAATTGCATGTATGTGTACACATTTTTAAAAAGCCATAATTGGAGTCATAGTTTTCATGCTATTGAAAACATTATAAAATATGTTTTTTAGTAATAACATTTAATTTTAAGGAATATAATTTCACTTATAACAAAAAACAGCTTTTTGAAGTATTACTGACATTCATAAACTACACATATTGACAAAGATTCTCTCCTTGACTAAACTCTGGCCAGGATACTCCTGGCCTTCTTCTTGACCAGGCCTTAACCTTGGCCTGTGAAGACTTGAACAAACATTAACATGGTTTCTAATAGCGCAAGGCTGCCACCCTAGGATGACCTCCTCCTCTTAAAATACCTGCCTTAGAAAACTCCAGGCCACCAAAAGAATAAACTTTCTTGCAGCCAATACCTAAATTAGGGACCCTGTCTCCCAGTCTCTGTGGGACGGTAGGAGCCTAACTTCTGTGTCAGTTAAAGCTGGTTTTCACACGAACCAACGCCGCTTCCCAGTTTTTGTAATTTTTCTTTTTTTATTTTTTGAGACAGAGTCTCACTCTGTTGCCTGGCTAGAGTGTAGTGGTGCGATCTCGGCTCACTGCAACCTCTGCCTCTGGGGTTCAAGCAATTCTCCTGCCTCAGTCTCCTGAGTAGCTGGGACTACAGGCTCTCACCACCACACCCAGCTAAGTTTTGTATTTTTAGTAGAGATGGGATTTCACCATGTTGGCCAGGCTGGTCTCGAACTCCTGACCTCAAGTGATTCACCCACCTAGGCCTCCCAAAGTGCTGGGATTACAGGTGTGAGCCACTGCACCCGGCCACGGTAATTTTTCACTTCCCGGACTCTACTGAGCAGCCACTGTCCCCTCTTTTAGTCCTTCATTCTCCCCTTACAATACCCAGTCACCTCTGTACAAATCGAAGTTGAATTCAATTTACACTGGATCCTTTTCCGTATTGCAATAGTGCATTACTGATTAAAATCTGTCCTTACCACTTTTACTAGTGTCTGGCCTTATTTATCTTTGACAGTATTTACTGTGTACAATTAGATAAGTTTTGGCCTCTGAACATACCCAATAAATCATTTATTTGTCAGTTCAGTGAAAACATTCATCACCCCCAGCATTTGCCTTCTGCCTCTTTGTAATCTTCCTCCTCTTCCTCCTCCTCACCCTATTCCCACCCCATCTCTCACCCCCAGGTTACTACTCACTATAGTTTTTATGCTCTAGAATGTTAAATAGATATGTAACGTTTTTTAATTTTTTCATTCAACCTAATTAGAGATTCTTCTATGCTGTTGATTTATCAATAGTTTATTCCTTTTCATTGCTCAGTCGTGTTCCATTTTATGAATATCCTACGGGTTTTTTTTTGTTTTTTGAGATGGAGTTTTGCTCTTGTTGCCCAAACTGGAGTGCTATGGCGCGATCTAAGCTCACTGCAACCTCTGCCTCTCAGGTTCAAGCGATTCTTCTGCCTCATTCTCTGGAGAAAGCTGGGATTACAGGTGCCTGCCACCATGCCTGGCTACTTTTTTGTATTTTTAGTAGAAACGGGTTTCACCATACTAGTCAGGCTGGTTTGAACTCCTGACCTCAGGTGATCTGCCTACCTTGGCCTCCCAAAGTGCTGGGATTATCAGCGTGAGCCACCGCGCCCAGCCCCTACTAATTTATTTTTTTTCAGATGGAGTCTCACTCTGTTGCTGGGTTTGAGTGCAGTGGTGCGATCTCAGCTCACTGCAACCTCCACCTCCTGGGTTCAAGCGATTCTCCTGCCTCAGCAGACCGAGTAACTGGGATTACAGGCCTGCGCCACCACGTCCAGCTAATTTTTGCCTTTTTAGTAGAGATGTGGTTTCACCATCTTGGCCAGGCTGGTCTCAAACTCCTGACCTCAGGTGATCCACCTGCCTCAGCCTCCCAAAGTGCTGGGATTACAGGTGTGAGCCACCGCGCCCCGCCAAAGTTTTTAATTCATTCATCTGCTGATGGACATTTGGGTTGTTTCCAGCCCTGGGCTATTGTAAACCAAGCTGCTTTGATCATTCCTGTGCAAGTCTTTGTATGGACATATGCTTTCTTTTCTCTTGGGCAAATACATATGAGTGGAATGGCTGGATTGTATGGTCGGTGTAGAAACATGATTTTTGAATGGCTGTATAGAGGTCTTTAATGTAGATACTCCATATTTTTAAAGCAATACCCTATTACTGAACATTTAGACCTTTCTGATTCTTCACTATTGCGGCAAATGATCTAATTTTTTGGCCTAACAGTGTGTTTATAGATTTTCAACTTGGAAAAACAAAGCCCAAGAAAATGAAAAGCCATTGTAAAGGGAATCTGTAAGAAAGAGCATGCTCCTAAATAACCGAGAGCTTTTCAATGATTGCAAAGTATTTCGTGTCCTCTCCTGGGAAGCAAAGTGGTATGAATCTTTAAATGAATCAAAATTTTAATTTTAATTTCAAAATTTTTTTGCAACCAATGGAAGGTCTGCTGTTTTGCTGTTGAGTTTATGGGACCATGATTTCATCATAACATTCCTTATGAGGCGATTGCAGTAAACTAGGGTGTGGCCTTTGTTTCTGGGAGCTATAATTAGCCATCTGGTATACTTTATAACAGTTTGTTAAATAAAAAAATCTTAAAATGTAGCATTTTGCTCACTTCTCTCTCTCTCTCTTTCTCTCTCTCTCTCTCTCTCCACTTTCTGCCTGTGTGTGTGTGTGTGTGTGGTGACACACATGTATATGGTGACAATTATAAAAGTGGAACAAAATGTTAATGCTCAAGCTATATTTTTCTGTGCTATGTATAGGGTCTTCTTATAACAAAAGTTGTTTTCACCAACAGATTTTTAAACAGCAGGGACATGCTTATTATTTACTGTTTTGGTGTCTTTCCCTCATTTACATAAATACCCCAGAAACCAGCAGTTTAAAACTAATAAAAGCCAAGGCCCTCCATCAAGTGCAATAAAGTTTCACAACCACGAGTTAGACTGTTAGAGTGAAAAATAAACCTATATATGTGGTTATGAAAGGGTTTTTTTTGGAAAGCGTATAATCACATTTCAAAGTTAGAACTTCCATTTGAAGTAGCCATGTAATCATAATACTTAAACATTTATGTAGAACGCTTCATCTTTGAAACACTCTTCCAACATTGGCCAATCCATCTCGACTGCTTCCCTGAGGAGCAGGTACTATACGCTTTGCCATTTTTCTAGTTAGAAAATTGAGGAAGGTCTGGCTAGGCCCAAGGGAGAGGGAGGGCCAGGGAGACCAGTTCCTGGCCCTTATTCTTCTGTGACTCTTTGGGATGTAATTCCTAACAGCAGGCATCAGGTTTCCGTTCCCCATTGATGAAATCATTAATAAAACAACGGTATAAATAGCAGCTCTATCGGCCTCGAGCGCTTAGATACTGTCCTGACCTTCCTGTGGCAGGCCTCTTGGAAGGAAAGATGTATGGAGAAGTTACAGAAGAGCCCACTGCGATGGGTTGATCCAAACTACTTCCAGCGAGAAAACTGCAGTGGAATGCTTCCTCCCTCCCCCAGCTGCCACCCTCACATTATCTTGGCAACTTCATTTACAGTTTCCAGATATGATTTACCATGATTAGTACATTTAAAGAGTTGCACAGATTTGTTATGCACATTAAAACCAGAGGAACAGTAAAATAAAACTAATGAACATTTACATTTTTGGAAATATAATTAATGTATGCTTGAGAAATTCTGAAAGATAAACATTTAAATGTTAAAATACTTATTACCTTCTCCACAGGGACAGTGTTGGGAATTAATGAGGTAACAAATGTAAAGTGCTTTGAGCACTTCTTTAGAAGAAAGGTGCTAAATGAATACAAATGATTATTAATTGTTAAAGCTATCAGATGGTTACTAATCTATTACTTGGGATAAAAGTACATATTTTTATACTTAAAAAACAAGACGCTCACAATTCTTAGGATGACATAGCTGAAATAATGCTCCCCAAACTCCTTCCAGGCTACCCTACATTTTGTTGGAAGCCTTTCCCAATGCTTCCAGGATTTCTTAACCTCATACCCATCTCTTGAAACTTCAGGGAATGACTTCCCAGCTTCCAAATTCTATGGCTTTCCAACATCATTCTCCACCAAAGTCTTACAGATCCATCACCGTTAGGAGAACTCCACTGACACCATTTTTTTCTTCTGACTTTGATCAGATCATTGCAATGCCTTACCATGCTGTCAATTGTACAAGCTCATTTCATTAGCAGGAAGTATGCATAAGTTACACCTGCTTTTTCTATGTTTTAAGCAACACACTAGAGTGTGTTATTCTAAAAATGTGCAAATCCCTTGCATGATCTGGGACAAGTGAAACTAAACCCTCTACTTTGTACAACATGCTGGAATTTGTGGTAAAAGAGAGCAAATCCCAAATTTCTTTTCGTTTAGCCTGAGACATGGGGTGAGACACTCTCACTAAATCTCAATTTCCTCATATGTAAAATGAGAACAGTTGTAGTACTTATGTGTGAAAAGATGCAATGAAATCATGTATATGCAGCTTCTAGCACAGTACATCCCTATCTCCCAGTCTGTTCTATAAGTAACTGTAAGTAGCTTATGGAAAGGTCATTAAAAAGACGGCACAGTAGGCAGTAAACATTTAATATTATAATCTCTTTGGTTTCTTTAAAGTCAATGTAAAATAGGTAATATAGTAAGTGAAATACTTATATCCAATAATACTCTCCAACCACTGCAAACTTTCAACATTAAATAATGGGTCATTTCACCACCCTGGCCAACATGGTGAAACCCCGTCTCTACTAAAAATACAAAAATTATGGGCATGGTGGCACGCACCTGTAGTCCCAGCTACTCAGGAGGCTGAGGCAGGAGAATCGCTTGAACCGGGGAGGGAGAGGTTGCAGTGAGCCAAGGTCGTGCCACTGAACTCCAGCCTAATGAAGGAGCAAGACTCTGTCTCACAAAAAAAAAAAAAAAAAAAGAGGATCATTTCTCATACAAAGATACCTCTATTGTTTAATGTATGCTTCTCCCAAAAACTTGCTGGAAAATGGTACATCATTTCCCCAAAATCCTCTCACCAACAAATATTTTGGTTTCCTATTTAGAAGAGCAAAAGCTCAGTAATTAATTCATCGTGACTAAATTATATTTAGGATACTTTAGATATTGTACAACACAAATGATTCTTTTTTCAAACGTGCCTTAGTTTACCAAGAGCACAGCATCTCTGTAGCATATACGTGCTAAAAGATAATGGACTATTGCTTCTTTTCAAATGTTCTGTAATTAAAACATGTCACTAATTTAATCTGGTCCTCTGGCTTCTTCCACTTAATTACTTGAAGTGATTGTTTTGTTATACCAATTTTTCTCCTTTAATTTTGAAGCTGTAGATGTTTAGGTAGAGAACCTTGCTCCCAATCACTTTCTAATGAGACATGAATCTGGATCACAGGTCTGAATTCTGTAGTGTATGCAAACGATCACTGCAAAGGAAGAAAGTGGCATTGTTTGAGAAACCAATCAAGTGAGTAACACAATGGGTATAGGATGGTGAACTCGTTTGACTATTGCCAGCAGCTTGAGCCTCAGGAGTGCTAATCAAAATTCACATGCAAAACTTCCCGATAGATTTAACAGTTTTGTACTGTTAAGCAGGGGCTCTCGCCATGTGAATGATCCACCACTGTGCTGAACAAAACAGAGACAGTTTTCTTTTAAAGTCCAGAGCAGATGAGAGCCATAAGGAGACAGAGGGTTTCATTTACTCTCAGGACACGACTGTGCCAGTGAACTAATGAGTCTCTTGGACCTTATGTTGCTCTGGCTTCAATTGAGGCGCGATTCTAATGGGCATGTAGTACTTCCTATCTGTCAAGTGTCTGGACAATGCGCCCCTCAAATGGATGAGAGAGATCTGGCAAGAAAAAGAGGTCAGCGTTGTACCTAGCACAGGCAGGAAACCTGGCTAATTAATGTATTTCCAACTATAGCAAAACAAAAGCTGACGCACAGAAATGTTAATTTTATTACAGAAACTCAGCCTGTGGCTGAAGCACAGTTAACAGATGAGTGAAATTCCATAGGTAAAAATCCTCCTCCTTTCCCCAATACACGAAAATATTTTTATAGACATAAACGGCATTCTTTAAAACAATACATGGTTTTGGTGTTGTAACTTGCTTATTTTGCCCTTCAGTAAAGCTAGTGGATGTAGAAATCGTTTTGGACAATTATGAAGTGAATGTTGAAAGTTAG
Source organism: Cacajao melanocephalus (assembly GCA_963573385.1). NCBI lineage: Eukaryota > Metazoa > Chordata > Mammalia > Primates > Pitheciidae > Cacajao > Cacajao melanocephalus. Next base: position 8,503 of record CAUYLG010031969.1, read on the forward strand.
TGTCAGCACTATATAATCTTAACAATCTGCCTTTTTAAAGGTAGTGTACTGTTGAACTAAGCTTGAAAAAAAACCCCACTGCTGTATTAAATGGAGAACTAGAGAATACAAATGTTTATTCAAGCTACAGGGCTCCAGTTACACTCCATCTTAAACTAAGAGCAGATGCTGCCACCTAGATAGATTCTGATGCTTTGGTTAACTAGATGTTGGCTTATCCTACTTTTTGAAAAATAGCAACAATAGCAGACAATAGTGGTTTGGTATAACAAAAAAGCAGGATGAATGATAAAGAGTCACTTAAAAATTCATATAAATATAATTTCAATATAAATTTGAAGTTTTGAAAAAAAAGGCATTTGTGTTCTCACAAATAGCAGCGATTAAGCCTTTATTCAACTCTATAAATGCAGAAGATCAATGACTATTAGAAATAAGAGAAAACTTTCTAAAACATTAAAAATAAAAGCTGCATAATCCTGAAGCCTATGAGGAAGTAAATGTAGGGTTGATATCAGGAGAAGACTTAACTTTCTTCTTGTATTAGATTACTTTTTCCTGAGTTTGAGAAGAAGGAGGGATTGTTCAACACTCTCAAGTAAAAACACATATAAGTTTTGGTTTAATAAGTAAAATAAGATCACTTAATAAACAATTTTTTAAAAAGAGCATTTCATTATAATCTGTTCTGACTCACCTCATAGCACACAAAGCAAGCCAATTTCCCCTGGCTTTGATTTCTAACAGCAAAAGAAACATTACCCTGTTTATTTCAGACTAGGATCCAAAAGGTTATGTACTGTATTCCAGGATCATTTCTTCGGCTTAGACAGGTTTTTATTATCTTTGGACTGTTGTTCCTCTTCAAACTTCATTTTGTTTTCCTTTGTTACTCCTAGAATAGTTTCAATATCAGCAATGGCGGTCTGTAAGTAAATAGTAAAGACAATAGTTATTACCTAAAGACCTTTTACAATCCCTCTCCCCCAAGTATCTGCTCCTTTTGGGAGTTCACCACGGTTTAGACCACTTCTATTCAGAATACATTCTACCAGCTGGCACTTGTCTACAAATTACCAGTCTTGCTGAAATGAGTAAAAAAATTGAGAGTAAGAATTTGGAAAACTTTTTAGAATTTTTATGCCTATGATGTCTAATATTAAAAAAAATTGGGCTTCTAAATTGTACGTCTTTAATTTTTTAATCTTATTTTTCTAGTAATTAAATTTTGTTCTTTTTTAGTTAAAATTTGCTCTATTTTGTTAATATTGATCCGTGATAGGTTAGATAAAAACAAAACAAAACAAATAGGTTCTTTATTATAGATAATTTGAGAAGCATTAGTCTAGTCACTCTAAAATGAGGGCTAGCGGCCCGGTGTGGTGGCTCATGCCTGTAATCTCAGCACTTTGGGAGGCCGAGGCTGGCGGATCACAAGGTCAGGAGATCAAGACCATCCTAGCTAACACGGTGAAACCTTGTCTCTATTAAAAATACAAAAAATTAGCCAGGCGTGGTGGCATGTGCCTGTAGTTCCAGCTACTTGGGAAGCTGAGGCAGGAGAATCGCTTGAACCCAGAAGGCGGAGGTTGCCGTGAGCCGAGATCGTGCCACTGCACTCCAGTCCAGGCAGCAGAGTAAGACTCCAACTCAAAAAAAAAAGAGGGCTAGCAGACTGATGGGAGGGTTTCTTTACATTGGTTGCTGGGAAGAAAAAAAATGACACCTTCTCATTTACTTTATTTATATTTTATTGAGGTATAATTCCCATACCATAAAATTCACCCTTATAAAGTGTACAATTCAGTGGTTTTTAGTATATTTGCAAGTAACCATCACCACTATGTAATTCCAGAACATTTTCATCACTCCAAATAGAAGCCCTGCCCCCATTAGCAGTCACTCCCCATTTCATCCCACTCCCTCAGCCCCTGGCAACCACTAATCTATTTCTGTCTCTATGGATCTGCCTCTCCTGCACATTTCTTATAAATGAAACCATATAATATGTGACCTTTTGTGAATGCCTTCTTTTACCTAGCATAATGTTTTCAAGGTTCATCCATGTTGTAGCATGGATCAGTACTTCATTCCTTTTAGAGAGCTGAATAATATCCCATTATATAAAATATTATCCATAGAATAGAATAGAATAAAATTCACCTATTTCTTCATTGATGGACATTTGGGTTGTTGCTAATTTTTGGCTATTATGAATATTGCTTCTATGAATATTAATGTACATGTTTTTGTGTGAACGTGCTTTTAATATTCTTGGACATATACCTAGAAATGGAATTGCTGGGTCATATGGTAATTTGACACTTAATTTTTTTATAAACTGCTAAACTTTACATATATGTGATACTATTTTAAATTCTTACCAGCAATATATGAGGGTTCCAGTTTCTCCATAGCCTTACCAACACTTGTTATTGCCTTTTTATTTACCTATCGCCATCTTATGAGGTATAACATATTTTATTGTGGTTTTGATTTGTATTTCCCTAATAATTTATGATGTTGGGCATTCCTTCATATACTTCCTGGCCATTTGTAAATTCTTTTTTTTTTTTTTTTTTGAGACAGGGTCTTGCTCTATCACCCGAGCTGTAGTACAGTGGTGTGATTATAACTCACTTCAGCCTTGACCTTCTGGGTGCAAGCAATCCTCCTTCCTCAGCCTCCTGAGCAGCCAGAATTACAGGTGTGTGCCACCATGCCTGGCTAATTAAAATTTGTGTATGTGTGTGTGTGTGGAGATGAGGTCTCACTATGTTGCCTGGGCTAGTCTCAAACTCCTGGCCTCAATGATCCTCCCGCTTCAGCCTCTCAAAGTGCTGGGATTACAGGTGTGAGCCACTGCACCTGGCCTGCATATCTTCCTTGAAGAAATGTCTACTCAAATCCTTTGCTCCCTTTTAAAATTGGGTTATTTGTCCTTCTGTGGTTGAGTTGTAAGAGTACTTTATATATTGTGGATACTATGCCTTACCAGATATATGATTTGCAAATATTATTTCCCTTTCTGTAGGCTGTCAGTAGTACAATTTGCAATACTATTTGCAAATATTATTTCCCTTTCTGTAGGCTGTTGATAGTGTTCTTTAATGCACAAAGTTTTAAATTTTGATGAAGTCTGATTTATCTTATTTTTACTTTGAGTGCTGTGCTTTAGGCACCATGTCTAAGAAACCATTGCCAACCCAAGGTCATGAAGGTTTATATGTATGTTTTTTCCTGAGAGTTTTACAGTTTTGGCCCTTATATTTAAATCTTTGATCCATTTTAACTTAAGGTTTTTTTTTTTTTTTTTGAGACGAGTCTTACTTACTCTGTGGCCCGGGCTGGAGTGCAGTGGCACAATCTTGGCTCACTGCAACCTCCGCCTCCTGAGTTCAAGTGATTCTCCTGACTCAGCCTCCTGAGTAGCTAGGATTATAGGGGCATGCCACGACACCCAGCTAATTTTTGTATTCTTAGTAGAGACAGGGTTTCACCATGTTGGCCAGGCTGTTCTCAAACTCCTGACCTCAGGTGATCTGCCCGCCTCAGCCCCCAAAGTGCTGGGATTACAGGTGTGAGCCACTGCACCTGGCCCATTTTAACTTAATTTTTATATATGATGTGAGGTAGAGGTCCAACTTAATATTTGTATATGCCATTTATTTAAAAGTTATTTTTTCTTCATTGAATTGTTTCAGCACCCTTGCCAAAAATCAATTGGCCATTATGTATAGTTTTATTTCTGACTCAGTTCTATGCCATTGATCTATATCTCTATTCTTATGCCAGTACCACACTGTCTTGATTATTGTAGCTTTGTAGTAAGTTTTGAAATTGAGAAATGTGAGTTCCCCAACTTCATTCTTCTTTTTAAGATTATTTTGGTTATTCTGGGTCTCTAACATTTCCACATGAATTTTAGGATCATCTTGTCAATTTCTGCAAAAAAGCCAGCTGGAATTTTGATCAGAATTACATTGAATCTATAGATCAATTTGGGAATATCAGCATCTTAGCAGTATTGTCTTCTATTGAATGAATACAGACTGTCTTTCTCTTTATTTAGGTCTTCTTTAATTCCTTTCACCCATGTATTGTAGTTTTCACTACAAACATCTTACACTTCTGCTAAATTTATTCCTAAGTATCTTATTCTTTTTGATGCTACTGTAACTTGAATTTTTAAAAAATTTATTTTTGCATTATCCATTACACAAATACAATTGTCTTTTGTATACTGTTTTATGTCTTATAAACTTGTTGATGGGTTCTTTAGAATTTTTCTTTTCTTTCCTTTTTTTAAAACTAGGTCTTTCTCTGTCACCCAGGCTGGAGTGCAGATCATGGCTCACTGCAGCCTCAACCTACCCTACTCAAGCCATCCTCCCATCTCAGCCTCCTAAGTAGCCAGGATCACAGCTGTGCGCCTCCACACCTGGCTAATTTCTTAGTTTTTAGATAGGGTCTGCCTATGCTACCTAGGCTGGTTTCAAATTCCTGGGTTCAAGCAATCCTCTTGCCTCACAGGATTTTCTATTTACAAGAATTTGTCATTTGCAAATAGAGAGGCTGTTACTTTTATTTCTTCTTCTTTTTCTTAGCAGAGATGAGGTCTTGCTATGTTGCCCAGGCTGGTCTCAAACTCCTGAGTGCAAGTGATCGTCTCGCCTTGGCCTCGCAAAGTGCTGGGATTACAGCTCGGGGCCACTGCGCCCGGCACCTTTTATTTCCTTTTCTTGCCTAATTTCCCTGTCCAGAACCTCCAGTACAATGATGAATAGAGGTGGCAAGAGCAGGCACCCGTGTCTTATTCCTAATCTTGGGGAGAAGGCTTTTGGTCTTGCAACATTAACTATGATGTCAGCTGTAGGTTTTTTTGTAGATGTCCTTATAAGGTTGAGGAAGTTACCTTCTACTGTTACTTTGTTGAATGTTTTTATCAGAAGAGAGTGTTGAATTTTGTTAAATGCATTGTCTGCATAATTTTCCTTTTTTTATTCTTACTCCCGTTGCCCAGACTCACTGCAGCCTCAACCTCCTGGACTCAAATGATTCTCCCACCTCAGCCCCCTGAGTAACCGGGACTACAGGCGTGAACCACCACACCTGGCTAATTCTTGTAGAGATGGGGTTCCACTACGTTGCCAAGGCTGGTCTTGGACTCCTGCGATCAAGCAATCCACCCACCTCAGCTTCCCAAAGTGCTGGAATTATAGGCATGAGCCACCCAGCCTTATCACCTTCCATTTTTATTTAGCCTTTACTTTGCTGGTAAATCCTTGTTTAAAAACTGAAAATATCTACCATAATGCCACTAGGTAGAAGACAGAAAATACTAGCAAAGATGAATCTATTCCACTGCTTCAAGTTTTTGTTATTAAACCTATATTACTGAGATTTAAAGTTTTTGCTTTTAGATGTAACAAGAGTAACAGTCCAGAAAACAATCATTCATCTGAGAAGGCTAGAAACCATGACATAATTAAAAGCTACCTGAGAACATCTGACTTTTGATGATTCTGAAAGTCAGAGAAAGGGCAGAGACATAGTCTTCATTTTGTCAGGGGTGGTTGACTCTGCCAACAGCAAGGCAGGCTCAGAGTCAACTTAGTCTGCATGGATTTGAGGTTAAACCACCTGATCCTGATTATTAGCTATATTTAGACAGGCCAAATGGATCAAATGCAGACAGGCTCAAAGTTTTGCACATGGCACTAACAGATAAGATGATGCTACGAGCTAGCAGGAACTGAAAATGTAAATGATAAGTCGGGCAAGGTGGCTCATGCCTATAAACCCAGTACTTTGTGAGGCCAAGGGGGAAGATCCCTTGAGCTCAGGAGCTTGAGACCAGCCTAGGCAAGACAGTGAGATATCCCGTCTCTAAAAAAAACAAAAACAGTCAATGAAGTGCATAGATCCTTTAGGACCAGTGAACATTGATGTAACATTTGGTCTATCTTTTCCTGAATCTTCTCAATCATGCGGTAGGGAAAGCAGTGGTCATTCTTCCAGCTCATAAAATCATATTGTTAATGTTACTGTTACTAAAGGAGTTAGGCTGTAGCTTGAATTAAAAATGTATTACAATGACAATTTTATGAAGCTTTTGTTGGACTTTTTATTTAAGAGAAAACCACATGTGGTTTCTGATTGTGTCCTTCGAATGAATGAAGGCCTAGGCTGGGAAACTGATTCATACCTTGCTGTTCAATACCACATGATCATCTCTGTTCAGACAGTATTTCAGAAACTCCGTATAGACCTTGTTCCTGTGGTTTAGTTTGGAGACTTCTAGTCAATTATACTCAACTGGATTTGATGGACCAACATCTTTAAAGGTCATATGGAGCCTTTTAAAGGTTAGCAGTGAAATAATTCAACCCAATTTGGAGAAACGGGTGGGGTAGATGGCCCACATACATGCTATATTTTCTGCTTCTCCCTAACACACATTGCTTTCTCGGGTCTTAGAACTTCTCTGGCTCTAGAAACGAGGGCTTCCCAGGAATAACTAGTCAGACATTGTATTATCTGGAATGTAGATAGATAACATTGACAATTTTTGGTTGTGACAATCACTGTTTTGGTTCCATTGTGACATTTCAGACTCACGTTCAGCATCAGAAAGCTCTGCTATCTTATGAGCTGGGGTTTGAAAATGGCAGCAAGTTAAAAGTCAACTCTATTTCAAAGAAGAAGTTTCAGACTATTAAATTTAACTAACGGCTTCAGTGGGAACCTTACAGTATTGACCCTGCACATTGTAAAATATGTACTGCTTACAATAAAAAAAGATGGTTTAGCACTTGTTTACAATACAGCATGAGGTATTTTCAGCCCTTGTATAGAAATTAACCAGAATCGTTAGTTAATTAACACCTCACCTTAAAATTGGTCTCGCCTTGCATATTAGGTGCTGATATTTCTTGATGGATGATGAAGAGATTGCGAGCAAAGGTCATGAGGACCCCCTGGAGATCCTCGCCGATTGTTCTGTTAATGATATCCAAACAAATGAGTTTGCCAACGATTCCCCTCACATGCTTAAAAACAATCGCCCTCTCATTTGTGCCTGTCTGGTGATGGAATTTAATGAGTATTTTCAATCTCACAAGGTGGCAATCTTCAGGGAGATATGAAAGATGAGACTCCATTTTAACTTGTCAACAAACAGGATTTGCGTAATAAATATTTTTTATTAATCAACTTAGCAGAATATAGCAATAGGGTCAGCCATTTCCAGCGAAAGGCTACCACTGAGCTAGGACGTTGTACGAGCTCATTTTAAAAATGGTTTAAGTTAGTTTAGGAGAACTGTCGCTAAGTGTGATCCTTGCTGAATGATATCCCTGTCTGTGGAGACATTTGCATCTCAGTATTCTGGAGACTTTTGTCTGGGGCTGATTTTCTATTTCACGTGTACAAGCTATTCCTGCTACTTAATGAGAGTGCCCTGCCTATGTTAAGAGGAGAATGTGCCCTGTTCATGATCAGTAGTCTTCAGAAACCCGAACATCCACTTTAAAAAGATTTCAGAGACAGCTTGCAAACCATCCTGCAGCATTATAGGGCTCCCTATACAATGTGGTCACTCAGTGTAGACTTTGTGGTGTAGAAAAAAGAACAGGATCAGGAGACAGATCACACACTGTGTGACCCAAGCTAATCATTTCCCCTCTCTAAGCCTCAGTTTCCCGTCTATAATATGAGGATCAATTAATTTGAAGGCCCTTCCCTGTTCTAACATTCTCTGGTTCTATGACTGCAGTTAGGGATGAGAATAAGATGGGCAGAAAACAGTAGAACAGGACTAAAGGCTTTCAAGAGGCCCATATCAACTGTGCCCTCCCTGAAGGATGTGTGAATGCAATAACTATCTAGGGGGTACATCAATAGGGCTATTTCTACCATTGAAGGCTAGCCTGCAGATCAAGGCGTCCTTGCCTGAAATCTCAGGTGCAGGTGTAGGGACAGCTGGGCAAGTTCCTCTTGGTTACCAGTCTAATGATTCATTCTGTAGGCTTCAGCATCAAATCCACCTTGCTGCTAGGTCAGTTTTATGACTGGGAGTTTCTCTGTTCATGAAACAGCCTCTTCTTCTATCTCTTGCTTTCTGTGATGGTTTTCCTCCTGCCTGGTTCCTCTACACCCAAGTACCCCCCTGCATAGCTCTTCCTGTGGCCCATACTTCAGGAACTCTGCCTCTGCCTTGGTGATACTACCCCAGTCTCATCCCATCAATTCCAGGACACAAGTCCCGCTCCTGAGTGTCAGCCTCTGCTGGGCTCTGCTGCCTGCTGACAGGCTTGCCTCATGCCACCCACTTCCAGCTTGGGTCTCCAGAAGTGGCCTCCTCTCTGAATGCCCCTGACCTAGCTCTCAGGTTGTCCCTTTACGCTTTCTGGTTGGAACTTTCCTGATGGTATGAGCTGGTTGCTTCTCAGGATGACCACATCCAGGCACTTGAATCCTGGGCCCTTTGTTTGGCCTGTCTGGCTGCTCTTCACTCATCACCCGAAGGGAGCTCACCCCTCCCAGCCTTATCGTATGTGCACAAGGGTTTGTCTAGTTCCAGTCCTGTCCCAGCTTCTCCTTTGCAGTTAATCTTTCATGCCAGCTGGTGCCCAGTAAAACAGAGTTCCTATCTCTGTGTTCTGATTTCTACTTCTTTGTACCTAACTAACCCATCTGTCTGAATTCTTGAGCTTAGAAATATACTTGGACCTTGAACATTTCCTGCTTAGTTAGATTCATTACTTGGGAAAATACAAATTTCGTATTCCCCTGCTTGCCAACTTCAAATCCAGATGACTGCTTAGTTCTCCCAGTCCCAGTCATTCCTGGTAAATCCTGGTCGGTGGTCTATGTTCTGCCCAGCCCTGACATCACAGTGTCAAGTTTGGGGAGAGCGAAATGGGAAGTATTTCATCTCTGATCTTTCAGCTACCAGTGCACTGCTGTTCCCCTTTCCTGGCTTGTCAGCAGCTGACATGCTAGACCACGTTTACCTGCTTCCTGTGTGCCCACCCCACTACAGTGGCAGCTTCCTGAGGGCAGGGCTTGTTGCTGTTTTCCTAACACCTAGAGTTGTGCCTAGTACTGTTGACAAAATGCTTTCAAATTTTCTGGTAGGGAAAGGTAGAGCAGGGAGGGAGTTGAGGGGTAGAATGTCTCTGGGAAGCAAAGGGTAGATCCTTCCCTGCACATGCCCAGAGGTGTCACTGGCTCTGTTACCATTCTGGATGTGAAGGCTTGGGAAGATACGATGAAGGCATGCTTGTTGGGATGTTATGGATTGAAGTTTCATTTCTGTTGCTATCAGTGTGACAAATGGGTGAAGAGTCCCTAGGGAAGCGACTTTCTTAACAAGACCCAAAATGTTTTGCGTGTTTATGGGATCTTGGGGAAAGATTGAAACTGGAGGGGAGGACTCAAACACTTTCATTCAGTGTAGACTTTGTGGTGTAGTGAAAAGACTTCCTAGGTGACGAAAAGCATTTAAGACTATAAGTGTCAGATTAAATTGTAGCCACATTCTAGTTCCAAAGGGGAAGAAACCAGAACATCTGCCTAAGTTCCAAAGGATCAAGGAGGCTGGGTGTGGTGGCTCACACCTGTAATCTCAGCACTTTGGGAGGCCAAGGCAGGTGGATCACCTGAGGTCAGGAGTTCGAGACTGGCCTGACCAACATGGTGAAACCCCATCTCTCTTAAAATATACAAAAATTAGCCAGACATGGTGGTGAGCACCTGTAATCCCAGGTACTCAGGAGGCTGAGGCAGGAGAATCACTAGAACCTAGGAGGCGGAGGTTGCAGTGAGTAGAGATCGCGCCATTGCACTCCAGTCTGGGGGACAGAGCGAGACTTCACCTCAAAAGAAAAAAAAAGTATCAATGGGGGTGAATATTACTGTATTGGTAATGGTCTGTTATAATTGATCATGCTTTGGCAGAACAAAGGACTATATTTTAGATCGGGAAGTTGAAGCCTGTCCTATGCAGCCATTTGCTTGTAGTGTGCACCTCTTTGGATCAGTTTCTAGGAAACTGATCGCAGTAGGGCAGAGGGGAGGTTGAGGAGGGAGGGAGTGAGGCTGCACAGGAACATCAGTGCTTAGTAGAGGCACTGGCTATTTGGTTAGTTTTTATGAGACCAGATCTCTGTGTGTATGTTTCTGTGTGTTTCAGTGTGAAGCCACAACGTCTACACCGCTATAGAGGTTACAAGGAAGAGAAATATAGGGCAGAGACAGTTTTCAATTAGGTAGGATGACTTAAAGGTACCATATGCCAAGATATGAAATAAGAGATGACTCAAGGTTGTGGCTCTAAAATTCTGACTCCCAGATAGGAGACAACTTTGCTAGGCTCCAAAATATCCCAGAGAGAAATTTGGGAGAAGTTTGGAAGCCTCCGAGTGTTGCCAGCAGCCTGTGCTCAGCACATGCGTATCTTGAGAAGATTGCATCTGGGCTGAAACTGGATATGAGGAGGGGCCACAGATCCTGCCTATTGTGGGGACATCTTGAGAAATCACCAGAGCACAGAGCACTTTTCTAAGCATGCCAGAATGACAACTGCCTTCCACAGTTAGGATAACTGAGCTGGGTCCCCATCAGTGTGATCTGATGTGCCTTATCTGTGTTTGTGTTTGAGTATAATATGCTGTTAAGTCTAAACCTTATCCATCAATTTTGGATAATTAATCAATTATATTTATAACCCCCCACTAACACATTTATAGTCATTTTATAAAATACCTGAAGATCTAAATATAGACTTCTTTTTTTTTTTGAGACAGAGTCTCACTCTGTTGCCAGGCTAGAGTGCAATGGAGTGACCTTGGCTCACTGCAACTTCTGACTCCCTGGTTTAAGCGATTCTCCTGCCTCAGCCTCCCAAGTAGCTGGGATTACAGGCATGTGCCACCATGCCCAGCTAGTTTGTTTCGTATTTTTAGTAGAGACAGGGTTTCACCATGTTGGCCAGGATGGTTTTGATCTCCTGACCTCATGATATACCCGCCTTGGCCTCCCAAAGTGCTGGGATTACAGGCGTGAGTCACCACGACCGGCCTCTAAATATAGGCTTTCTAATAAATCAGCATGCTGATTAAAATGCATGAGAAGCACCATTCTTGTTAGTTGTGATTATCTATTTCCTTAGCTTATTGCAACTCTCAGAAACACGTCATACTCACAACATTCCCAACTTGTCTCTCTTCAGGTGTTCATATAATATAAAAACAGTTCCTTGCCTGTCCTGTAAAATTTGAATGGGGGGAAAAGAAATAGTATATTATCTCAGAAACAAGTACATAAAATGTTACTGGCACAGAAAAACTATTAAGATTGATCTGATTTGAAATCTAGAGCCACCTTCAAATATTGTGAGGACACATTTGAAAATGCTGTCTCTAGAATTTGGAGTATTATTCTAGGACAGTGCTTTTTGAATATGATCCTTAGAACACCTGCATCAGAATCATCTAGTGTGCCTCTTAAAAAGGCATTTTCAGCCGGGAGCGGTGGCTCACGCATGTAATCCCAGCACTTTGGGAGGCCGAGGTGGGTGGATCACAAGGTCAAGAGAACGAGACCATCCTGGCTAACATGGTGAAACCCTGTCTCTACTAAAAATAAAAAAAATTAGCCAGGCGTGGTGGCATGTATCTGTAATCCCAGCTACTCGGGAGGCTGAGGCAGGAGAATCACTTGAACCTGGGAGGCGGAGGTTGCAGTGAGCCCAGATTGTGCCACTGCACTCCAGTCTGTGAGACAGAATGAGACTCCGCCTCAAAAAAGAAAAAAAAAAGGCATTTTCATGGGCATCATCCAAGCTCAGAAGACTTGGCAGGCAATCTGCCTTTTACCTCACTTCTTGGATGATTCTTGTGTACATCAAAATTTGAAAACCACTGTTGTAAGAGTGATGGTTTAAAAAAATATAGGGTAGGCTGGGCACTGTGGCTCACTCCTGTAATCCCAGCACTTTGGGAGGCTGAGCCAGGTGGATCACCTGAGGTCAGGAGTTCAAGACCAGCCTGGCCAACATGATGAAACCCTGTCTCTACTAAAGATACAAAAAAGTAGCTGTGAATGGTGGTGGGTGCCTGTACTCCCAGCTACTTCAGACGCTGAGGCAGAAGAATCACTTGAACTCAGGAGGCAGAGGTTGCAGTGAGCCAAGGTTGCGCCATTGCACTCCAGCCTGGGCAATAAAAGCAAAACCAGACCAATCTGTGGCCTGTTAGGAACCCGGCCACACAGCAGGAGATGAGCAGCAGGCAAGCAAGCATTACCGCAGGAGCTCCACCTCCTGTCAGATCAGCGGTGGCATTAGATTCTCATAGGAGCAGGAAACCTATTGTGAACTGTATAAACAAGGGATCTAGGTTGCATGCTCCTTATGAGTATCTAACTAATGCCTGATGATCTGAGGTGGAATAGCTTCATCCTGAAACCATACCCCTTCTAACACCCTCCACGTCCATGGAAACATTGTCTTCTATGAAATGGGTCCCTGGTGCCAAAAAGGATGGGGACTGCTGGTCTACAGCACTCCCTGCTGCCTTATCAGTCTATGGGAGATATTTTATAATTCTGTAAATTATAGGTAACTGAGAGACAAGCAAATTCTGTCCAGTCTGATAAAGGCTCAGCTGATTTCCCTTTTCTGCTCCCCTTGTGGAAAAACCTATTTTGCCTCCATTTGCAAATTTCAATATTCCTGATCTATACAGATATCTGTTTTGGGATTCTCTTTTGAACCCATTATAATACCTGTCTAGTTCCCTCTTTTTGTTTATTTTGTTTTTTTTGGAGACAGGGTCTCATTCTGTCACCCAGGCTGGAATTCAGTGGTTCAATCACAGCTCACTGCAGTCTCGACCTCCCCAAGTTCAGGTGATCCTCCCACCTCAGCCTCCTGAGTAGTTGGGACCACAGACATGTGCCACCACACCCATCTAAGTTTTGTATATGGTTTTGGTAGAGATTTTCACCATGTTGCCTAGGCTGGTCTTGAACTCCTGGGCTCAAGCGATCCTCCCAGCCTCAGCCTCCCAAAGTGCTGGGATTACAGGCGTGAGCCACTATGCCTGTTAAATAAAATCCATCTGTTAAATAAAATCTTTATCATGCATTTATTTTTCTATCTGTATGACAGGCATGGCTTTACCTTTTTTTTTTTTTTAATTATCTTTTAACAGTTTTCTCCAAATAAGTAAGAGGTCACCCTAAAGTTGTCCAGCAGTGGAAATGACTGCCCTGTGAAGTTGTGAATTTCCTGTTACTGGAAGCCCAAAAAAGAAAACCATATTTTGGGGCTTTAGTAAAAAAATCACATGCCAGAATTATGACCACTCATCAACTTCCCACTTTATCAGGAAATCTGAGCTTCAGGACAGATAGTAGACTAAACAGTGGCTGCCAATGCTGGCTGCACATTAGAGTCATCTAATGCTGGGCTCTACTTCCAGAAATGCTGATTTATTCGGTCTCGGGTGGGCCATGGGCATAGGGCCATGCTGAGTCATACTGGAGCCCGAGGCAAAGGAAAAAATCAGTAATCTGGACCTGTTTCCATTAAAAATTTTGATATTTTATTCATAATAAATTTTTGCAGTAATTTTGTCAAAATATTGCACTAAAATATTACTTATTTTTATTAATGAGGGTTGTGTGTGTCTCTGTGTTTCCTTAAATTTTGTGCTCAGGCAGAGTGCCTCACTTGCTTTACCCGAATTGCAGCCCTGCATGGGCATCTGCATTCTTTTTTTTTTTTTTGAGACTGAGTCTCACTCTGTTGCCCAGGCTGGAGTGCAGTGGCGCGATCTCAGCTCATTGTAACTCTGCCTCCTGGGTTCAAGCAATTCTCCTGTCTCAGCTTCCAGGGTAGCTGGACTACAGGTGTCCGCCACCACACCTGGCTAATTTTTGTATTTTTAGTAGAGACAGGGTTTCACTATATTGGTCAGGCTGGTCTCAAACTCCTGACCTCAGGTGATCCACCCACCTTGGCCTCCCAAAGTGCTGGCATTACAGGTGTAAGCCACCCCACCTGGCTGTCATCTGCATTCTTTAAAGCCTCACTGAGGTCACTCTCATAGGCAGCTAGAGTTAAAAACCACTGCCTAGCACATCTCTTGCATCTCTTACTATGCTGTCCAATATGGTAGCCAATAGTCACATAGGGAAACTGAGAACTTGAAATGCTAGTAGTATGACAAATTGAGACATGTCATAGCTTTCAAAGACTTAGTACCAAAAAAAGTAGGACTATCTCAATAATTTTCATACTGATTACATGTTGAAATGATATTTTTGAATATACTGGATTAAATAAAATATATTTTAAAAATTAATCTTACCTATTTCTTTTACTTTTAAAAAATATTGCCCCAAGAAAATTTTGAATGATCTCTGCGGCTTACATTAGTGGTTTTCACTGGATTTCTATTGGACAGTGCTATTCCAGAGATCTACTGTTAACACAAATATAACAAGTCCTTTCCAATAAGTGGTTCTCATTTTATAATTTTATATCCCCCTTTTAAAAAATAGTTCCATATTGGCTGGGCACAGTGGCTCACACCTGTAATCCCAGCACTTTGCGAGGCTGAGGCGGGTGGATCATGAGGTCAGGAGTTCAAGACCAGCCTGGCCAATATAGTGAAACCCTGTCTCTACTAAAAATATAAAAAATTAGCCGGGCGTGGTGGCACGCACCTGTAATCCCAGCTACTCGGGGAGTCTGAGGCAGGAGAATCGCTTGAACCTGAGAGGAGGTGGTTGCAGTGAGCTGAGATCATACCATTACACTCCAGCCTGGGTGACAGTGCGAGACTCCATCTCGAAAAAGAAAAAAAAAAGAAAGAAAGCTATCAGTCTTATCGCTCATTTGAAGGCAAGGTAATTATCTTTTCTAGCTACTTTTAAGATTTTCTACTTCTTGGTCAGGTGTGGTGGCTCACACCTGTAATCCCAGCACTTTGGGAGGCCGAGGCAGGCAGATCAGGAGGTCAGGAGATCAAGACCATCCTGGCCAACACAGTGAAACCCTGTCTCTCATAAAAATAAAAAAATTAGGTGGGCAGGTGGTACGCACCTGTAGTTCCAGCTACTCGGGAGGCTGGGGCAGGAGAATCACTTGAACCCAAGACAATGTTTCCATGGACGTGGAGGGTGTTAGAAGGGGTATGGTTTCAGGATGAAGCTATTCCACCTCAGATCATCAGGCATTAGTTAGATACTCATAAGGAGCATGCAACCTTTTATAAATTACCCAGTCTTGGCTTCATAGCAGTGTGAGAATGGACTAACACTGGATGCCATAATCTTTGTTGGATTCATACTCTGAGATACCTCAACTAATTCAGAGGTTATAAAAGTAGGTTATAGTCATACCTTTAATTTGACTCATATTGCAAGGCTGAGTTTTAATTGGCTTTGGTTGTGTAAATAAATGCCTCTTCAATTTTTAAAATTCCATTTTTGAGGTTTAAAATCAGTTCAGCTTTTCCCATTTTGCAAAATGCCAAACTTCTGAGATCTCTCTATTCCCTTTCATGTCTGCTTGCAAGATGTCTGATTCATTTAGAAGCTCATAAGTTTTGTATAATATCTTGCCAAATGCAGTCAGCAATGCCCAATATACACCATTAACACTAAAATTTCCAACTGTTTCTCCTAGAGCTGTAGGTATATTATTTGTTTTCCAAGTAATTGCAGGTATCAGTTTTGCCAAATATTTCACCACTTCATAACATGAATTGTCATTCTTCTGGTTTCCATTAACAGTTTCCCAGCCACTCACTGCCTGACCACCAAACCAGTGCCAAAATTGTAGGTTTCTGTCTTAGGAGCATCTTCTTTTGATACTAATCTCTTTATCAACCTGGTTACACTGGGTTATGTGGCAGTAATTTTTTTTTCTTTTTGAGATGGAGTCTTACTCTGTCTCCCAGGCTGGAGTAGAGTGGCACAATCTTGGCTCACTGCCACCTCTACCTCCCAGGTTCAAACCATTCTCCCGCCTCAGCCTCCTGAGTAGCTGGGACTACAGGCACATGCCACCATGCCCAGCTTTTTTTTTTATTATTTTTTTTTATTTTTAGTAGAGATGGGGTTTCATTGTGTTAGCCTGGATGGTCTCAATCTCCTGACCTGGTGATCCGCCCGCCTCGGCCTCCCAAAGTTCTGGGATTTCAGGCATGAGCCACTGCGCCCAGCCTATTGCAGTAATTAAACAAAATTATTGGTTGTTTCTAACAACGAAAGTTGCAGTTCTTAGTCCTGCTGCATTTCCCACGTGGATTGGCATGCGTCTTTGATCACCTAATACGCACAGGGACCCAGACAGAAGGAGGCTCTGTATCAATGTGTTTCCATGATTTCCAAGGCAGGAAAAAAGGTATGGCAACTCAGGAAGTGGCTCCTAGAGGCTCCTGCAAAATAAAGACATGTATCACCTCTGCTTATATTTCACTGGCCAAGTTATGTGGCCATGCCCAACTTCAAGGGGAGGGCTGAGGAAATACAATTTCGTTATGTGCCTGGAAGGAGGAGAATCAGAGTATTTGTGAGCAGCTCAAATGATTCCCACCATGGCAATACCCTGGCCGGAGGAAATGATTGCTGGTGACTGTGGAGCTATTTAGGATGGTGGCACACTGCCTATGTTATGTGTGACACCAGCCCTGCCCTACACTGTTGCAGGCAGTAAACATGACGCCTTTCTCCATATGGCTTTCATTACAACTTCATTTCATTAGGAAATCAGTGGGGGTATTCTGTTGCATTAGAGAAATACCCGGAATGAGACCCACCAAGTTGCTTACAAACTCAGTGATGCTCCATTCCCATATGCATCAAGGAAAAATAGGCTCAAAGAGTGCTCTCATTTCCCTTTTTTCCCCTGGGACTTTGGACAAGAACATCAAGTTCTTGAAAGTCTGTGATCATAATGGGAAGAAAAACAGTGTTGAGAATAAGGACTTTTGAGGATCCTTCTTTTGGTAGCAGGGATAATGATTTTTTTTTTTTTTAGCAATAAAAAATTTAATTATCGAAAGTCAATGTAAGTACTAAAAGACACACACACATACACTCCCTCTCTTTACACATTTCAAAAATAAGATGCAAGGCACATAAACAGCATTATATCAAACCAGAATGCATTAGGATATTGATTATATTTAAATAATTCTTTTCCCTTTTCCTTCTGTAGGTGATGATGGCTTAATAGAATTTACCACAGTTACTTTAGAATCTCCAAATGCATTGCTGGCAGAGGCCTGACTGGAGGCAGGTGATGCAACTCCTTACTTTGCAAAGGCTCCTCTGAGCCTTTCATAACACCAGAACCTGACTGATCAGTTTTCAAGATGTAGCCTGATCCAGAGAGTTCTTCCATGAGACTGCTCTTCTTATCTCTGAAAGTTGTATCTTTCACTTTCATTCTGGAAGACTTACCAAATGAGGGCTCATACCCACTGTCAGAATGCTCTAGCTCCCTTTCCTCTCTGTTACTGAGATGCTTGCTTGTACTATGACTGCACCTCGTGTTGCCAGCATTGGCTGGCCCATCCGAAGCAGGAAGCCCATGATGTAGGTTTTCAGTTGCTTCTGTGAATGAGTAATGCCTTCTTTTGTCTGACGGGGCCTTTCGTGTAGGGAGCAATGCATTTGCCAGGTGTGTCATCCATGTCATTTCTCTGCATGCTTCTTTTAAACTTTTCTCTTACTAGATCATCTTGATTGGTTTCTCTTTCAGGATGAATCACTTCAATTATTTTTGGTGGTGGTTCTTGCTCTTCTTTCACTGAAATGGTTTTCTTTTCTTGGTCTTCTTTTTTGTCTTTTTGTCTTCTAATATTCTCCAGTAGTACTTGTACTTCCAAATGTTTATCTTCCTTTGATAAATCTGTAATTCCAGCACTTTGGGAGGCTGAGGCAGAAGGACTGCTTGAGTCCAAGAGTTTGACACCAGCTTGGGCAACATAGCAAAATCCTGACTCTTATTTTCTCTTAGAATCCTCTTGCTTTGGTAGTTTATTGACACAGTGAGGAATTTCACGGTTAATTTCAGTTGATTTTTCTTTGTGATCAATGTTTCCTGTTGCATTTTTACCCTTAGTTGTCAAAGGTGGAACATCTGATTTTTGGGTTGCCTGGTGTCTCATACTTGTGAATGGCAAACTTTTTCTGTCTGCTTGGACTGATTTTGTTGAAGAAACTTTTGGATAGTCCTCGGTGTCATGTAAATTTTTAAGTATTCGATGACTGTAGATGTTTTCAATTTCAAGCTCATGATCCTTTTCCAATGTATCCTAGAGATTACTCCATGGTTGTACATCAAGATTCCTCATTCCTTAAGTTTTTGTTGAAGGTCTTTTACTTCCACCTGAAGAGTCTTGGTAGCTGTTTGAGCTGCTAAAGTCTTCCGATTCTCAATAGCCAGCTGCCGACTAAAGGCTCTGCTGTTCAACCTCAGTTGTTTTTCCAAGCTCTTTAGGTTGGGAGATTTTAGAAACATTATACTTTTTCTTCTCCTTTTATTTTACCACAGGCTGCTTTGAATAATTTCTATTAATGGCCTTTTCCGAACAATCAGAGAGAAAGTCTTTTGAATAATCGTACTGAGAACTTAAACTTCGGCAGGAGCACTGAGATCCGCTATAGTCAACACTCTTATTGGAGGCGTTACTGTTCCACGAAGAATCTCCCGTGCCTGGGCTTCTCTTGCATTCTGCAGACCTGCTGCTGTTTTCTAATGCCACATTGGAGAAATGTTCATCTATGTTTGTTTTTGTTAGATCGGCCAAAGACACAGCAAACAACCTCAAAAGCAGATTGAAACAAACAGATCCATCTTCTGAGGTCTTTAAAAGGATTATCTTTTCATTTAATTCTCAATTCTCTTTGGGAGGCTGAGGCGGGTGGACAGCGTGAGCTCAGGAGTTCGGGACCAGCCTAGGCAACATGGTGAAACCCTGTCTCTGCTGTTCTTTATCAAACTTCCCTAAGACGTGTGACAATAAACTGAAGATAAGCAGAGGGTTCTTCACACATAGTATTTATGAGGTTTCCAGGGTAGTATTTTTTTTGACAGGTTTTGGTCTCTTTTTAAAGAAAGAATGTATTTTTAAAAACTCTGTCATCCAGGCTGGAGTGCAGTGGTGTTATCTCAGCTCGGCTCACTGCAGTCTCAACCTCCCGGGCTCAAGCGACACTCCCGCCACAGCTTTCCAAGTAGCTGGGACTACAGGCATGTGCCACCATGCCCAACTAATTTTTGTATTTTTGCAGAGACAGGATTTTACCATGTTGCTCAGGCTGGTCTAGAACTCCTAGACTCAAGTGATCCACCTGCCTTGGCCTCCCAAAGTGCTGGGATTACAGGCGTGATCCGGACCACAGCGCCCGGCTGGTAATTATATTCTTAACTAGTCCTGCCTTATGAAAATGATCGGCATACGGATGATCATTTGTCTTCATCTCAGTTTGCCTCTTTTGGTGCTCCTCCGCTCTGCGCGGCTCCCGCGACTGCGCCAAGTCCGCAGCGCCCGCGCGTCGCTAGCAATTTTTTTTTTTTTAAAGACAAGAGTTTTGCTCTTGTTGCCCAGGCTGGAGTGCAATGGCGCGATCTCAGCTCACTACAACCTCTGCTTCTTGGGTTCAAGCTATTCTCCTGCCTCAGTCTCCCGAGTAGCTCGGATTACAGACATGCACCACCACACCCAGCTAATTTTGTATTTTTAGTAGAGACAGGGTTTCTCCATGTTGGTCAGGTTGGAGTCGAACTCCCCAACTCAGGTGATCCGCCCGCCCAGCCTCCCAAAGTGCTGGTATTACAACGTGAGTTATTGTGCCTGGCTGACAATGATGTGTCATTAATGCTACTTTCTTTTTCTGGAACGAGCACCCACATTAAACTTAACCAAGAGTTGGAGCAGGTTACTCTGGAATTTGGGTAAATGATCTTGTTTTTAGACTCAGCATAACCCAAAGAGGCAATAAAATTTTAGGGAAATGAATTGTAAACGTTTTTTTCTCCTTTGTAAGGTAGAGATAGTCATAGGGGCTAGGAAGAGAAGTCTGTATTTCTCCAGCTGAGGAATACATAAGAGGTACCTAGAGGGGATAGCTTTTTGGAAATGCATTCCAGAATTCTTCTTGGACTAGGTCAGTAATTTATTAGAAATAGAAATAGAGACAGTTAGTGGGAAATAGAGACAGTTAGTGGAAAACAGTCCTTAGGAGGGAAAAAGGTTTATATAGTGGACACCTTGTGTAAGATGAAGAATCATGCTTGACTTTGTAGATAATTATGGGTTCAAATGTCAGTTCCACAAAATTCCTGGCTGTATGACCCTGGGAAAGTGCTTAAAATCTTTAATTCTAAAGTCTTCACTGTAATATGGTAGAAATAACACCTTCTTGGCCAGATGCGGGGACTCACGCCTGTAATCCTAGCACTTTGGGAGGCTGAGGTGGGCAGATCACGAGGTCAAGAGATCGAGACCATCCTGACCAACATGATGAAACCCTGTCTCTACTAAAAATACAAAAATTAGCCAGGCGTGGTGGCATGTGCCCATAGTTCCAGCTAGTCGGGAGGCTGAGGCAAAAGAATCACTTGAACCCAGGAGGTGGAGGTTGCAGTGAGCCGAGATCATGCCACTGCATTCCAGCCTGGTGACAGAGTGAGACTCTGTCTTAAAAAAACAACAACAACAAAAAAAAACACCTTCTTATAGGACAGGCATGAAGAATATATGAGATAATGAAGTAAGGTGCTCAGTTTAGAGGCCAGTACACAGTAGGCACTCCATAAATGCTGATTCACCACTGACCACCCTCCCACCCAAGAAAAGGCAATTAAGACAGCAAGTGAAGAGTCCTGACCAGGAAGGGATCCCAGGGTCTGAAAAGATGAAAATTCATTTCAGTAAAAATCAAGCAAGGATACTGCTGGAAAATTTCCAAAACGTTCAAGTAGTTATGTGACTCCTTCTCACTTTGGATTTTTGTGACTCAACTTCTTCCCTCTTTTCTTGTGCTTCTGCTTGCTACCTGTTCCTTTTCTATCTGATTATCCCCTCCTCCTCTTTTAGTGGATTATTTCAGTCTCTGGATTTTCTCCTCTCCCTTTTCTTCTGTTATGTTTTCATTCTTTGCATTGTTTCATCACTCTGTTGCCCCAATCTATATTCTTCTCTCTCATTTTATCTTTCATCCTTTTTTAAGTTGCTGTGCATAGGTGACCTGGAGGTGAGTCTATGAGACTCTGTCACCAGTGTCCCTCTGTCTGCCTTTTCTGTAGCTGTCTTCAGTCAGCTCCCTGACCCTCAGTGGAGGCCTTTCCTCTGCGCCATCCACCTGCTTCCCCTGGGCCTTAGCCATCTGTTTCACCTTTGAAAATCTGCTCTTAGAAATAGATCTGATAAGCTCAGAGACAAAGGAGTAAATAACTTATAAAGTTTAGTGCTATACTTTCCCCAAGAGTACTTGAACTTCAGTCAAATACCAAGTCTTAAGCCCCCAAAATAAATCTCTAATAATAATTTCAGGCAATAGAAAGTGATGCGACACTTTTTTGGGGAGTGAGGGCAGGAGACTGTCCCTGCCAAACATTCCTTTTTATAGAGCTTGTTCTACTTTGATATTTTAGAACAAAATAAGATAAATAGATTCAGATAAAGCTAGAGTTAGATTTAGCCACCTTCTGGTATGTGGAAGTGTTTCAGTCTAATCAGTTTGGGGCTAAAAACTATTTAATTCCAAAGGGATTGTTTGTAGCAGATGCAACCATTAATTTCAGGTAAATCAGTTCAATCTGGCTTCTTCATTCTCTCTTTATTTTATCAATTTTAATGTAATTTGCAAGGGGATCCAAGCTTCACTTTATGTGTCTGCAAACAGCACAAATCCATCTAACCAAAGGGTCTCTTGTGCCCTGACAGTGCATGACAGCCTGCTGGGGATTGCCAAGTGTCAGCCAGACCATTCTCTTCACTCTTGGCCTCATGCTGAAGGTCTGCATGACCTTAATATTTTAAGAACGTATAAAAATATTTGATCCCTGAAAATTATACTGGTCCCAAGTGTAAAGAATATAAGTTAATAAATGTAGAGTTGAATATCTATGAATCAAAACACCTGATTGACTGATTACTACACAATTTTTTTTTTTTGAGATGAAGTCTCGCTCTTGTCCCCCAGGCTGGAGTGCAGTGGTGTAATCTCAGCTCACTGCAATCTCTGCCTCCTGGTTTCAAGATATTCCCCTGCCTCAGCCTCCCAAGTGGCTGGTGTTCGAGGCATGTAACACCACGCCTGGCTGATTTTTGTATTTTTAGTAGAGACAGGGTTTCACCATGTTGGCCAAGATGGTCTCGGACTCCTGACCTCAGGCGCATCATGCACCCGCCTCAGCCTCCCAAAGTGCTGGGATTACAGACGTGAGCCATCATGCCTGGCCTACTCAATTCTTATTATATATACCTTGTATTTAATGTGGGAGGTGAATATATTTTAAGATGTTTGATGTGCTATGAAGTGGGTTTTCCATAAGTAAGAGTGTACAGGGTTACTCAGGGTCTTAGAATGGCCCCGAGTATGAGAGACTTGAAAATCTGAATCAAAGTGGAAAACATGAAACTATTTCTCCAGAGTAACATGAGTTTCTAGGCACAAAATGGAGGTTCTATTTTTGGCAGGAGACTTTGCATTGCCCTTGCCCCTAGTCAGCTACATCAGGATAAAGCAGCTATGCAAGGGACCCCAGCGTCATTGGCAATAGATCAAAACTAGAGGAAACTTTTTTTTTTTTTTTTGAGATGGAGCTTCGCTCTTGTTGCCCAGGCTGGCGTAATCTCGGCTCACCACAACCTCCGCCTCCTGAGTTCAAGTGATTTTTCTTCCTCAGCCTCCCAAGTAGCTGGGATCACAGGCATGTGCCACCACACCTGGCTAATTTTGTATTTTTAGTAGAGACAGGGTTTCTCCATGTTGGTCAGGCTGGTCTTGAACTCCCGACCTTACGTGATCCACCTGCCTCGGACTCCCAAAGTGCTGGGATCACAGGCATGAGCCACTGTTCCCCGCCCAGAAATGGTTTTTATCAGCACTCCCTTCAGAAATAAATGATCATACGTAGGTAGGAAGATGCTATGGACTGAATTGTGTCCTAACCACCAAGTGATTGTATTGGAGATAAGGCCTCTAAATAAGTGATTAAGGTTAAATGAGGTTGTAGGCGTGATGCTCTGATTGACAGAACTGGTACCTTGTAAAAAAGACAACAGATCTCTCTCTCTCTCTCTCTTTCCACTCTGTGAGGACACAGCAAAGAGGCAGCCATTTACAAGCCAGGAAGCAGACCCTCACCAGGAACCAAATCTGCTAGTGCCTTGGATTTACCAGCTGCCAGACAGTGAGGAAATACATTTCTGTGGTTCACGCCATTTAGTTTGTGCTGTTTTGTTATGGCAGCCCCAGCAGACTAAGACAGAGGCTATGCATTGATAAGCAGCTTTGGGTGGGATCAGGAAGCTCAGGGCCTGCTTCAGGATCAGGAGGTGGTCCCCAAAATGCCTCCTAGGTCTGGAGAGCTACATGGCTTTTGCTTTGCCAAAGTGGGCGTGTAAGATTGGGGATGAAGTAGAGCTTTCCAGGACTAAGTGCTACTCTCTGTGGAGTCACGTATCTGCTCTTCCCCAAGCAGCAATCAGCCTTCCTCTACAGACACATCAAACTCATATTTAAAGAATAGCTATATGAAGGGGCACCACATTATTAGCTACCGAGATCACCCACAGGCATGTCTTTGGTCCACCCCTGGCCAACAGTAACCCTTCATACCTCAACATCATAGCCAATGCCATGGGCCCTACAGATCTGGAGAAAAACGTAGTGGAAAACCAGTGAGAGATTGCTGTGTCTTAGCTGGGTGGTCATCACTGCATAGCGACTGGTTGCCAGCGTCTGGAAAGGAGCACAACTGAATGTTAAACAGATATTTAAATAAATTTTTAATTTTGGAATACTTGTAGATTAACAGGAAAATTGCAAAGGTAATTCTGAGAGTTCCTACACCCACTTCTATTGTTAACATCTTACATTGCTGTGGTACATTTGTCACAACTAAGGGAACAAATTGCTACATTTTTTCCTTTTTTGAGACAGGATCTTACTCTGTCACCCAGGCTGGAGTGCCTCCTGGGCTGAAGTGATCCTCCTGCTTCAGCCTCCCAAGTAGCTAGGACTACAGGTGTGTGCCAAACCTGGGTAATTTTATTATTTTTTGTAGAGACAGGGTCTCACTCTGTTGCCCAGGCTGGTCTTGAACTCCTCAGCTCAAGCAATCTGCCAGATTCTGCTGGGATTACAGGCGTGAGCCACCGTACCTCGTCCTATAGTACTATTAATGTAAATCCATATTTTGTGTAGATTTCATTAGTTTTTCCCTAATTCCTTTTTTCTGTTTCAGGATCCCATCTAAGATACCACACCATAACTAGCTGTCATATCTCCATAGGTTTCTCTGGGCTGTCACAGCTTCTCAGACTTTCCCTGTGTTTGAAGATCTGAACAGTTCTGAGGAGTAACGGGCAGGCATTTTGTGAAATCTCTCTCGATTTCAGTTTGTCTGATGTTTTTCTCCTCATTAGGCTGTAGTAATGTGTTTTTGAGAGGAAGACCACATGGGCAATCTGCCATTTTCCTCACCTCACATCAAGGGTACATGGTATCAGTGTGACTTATCACTGATGATGTTAACCTTTATCACCTGGCTACAGTGGCTTTTGAAAGTTGTGAAAAAGCTTTACGAGTTTCTCTGCTGTAAAGGCATTTTCTCTCTCTTCCCCTACTTTAAACTTTGGCAGCAAGTAAGTCACTGAGCATGGGCCACCTCACATTAGAATTTTGATACTGCTTTCCTTCTTTGGGGAAACTGCTCTTCTTTATCTTGCTTGCCTATCAGTGAAAGCCATGCCAAAGAGATTGGTGATAGCAGGTTCAAAGTGCTGTCATTATGTATTTCTTTAAAACATTTAAAATGTAATATGTACCAGATGAAGTATTAGATCCTGGCGGTTTCCTAGCATGGTCTTTGTGAGATGTG
The DNA here is from genome assembly GCA_963573385.1 of Cacajao melanocephalus. Classification (NCBI taxonomy): domain Eukaryota; kingdom Metazoa; phylum Chordata; class Mammalia; order Primates; family Pitheciidae; genus Cacajao; species Cacajao melanocephalus. The sequence goes on from CAUYLG010031969.1 coordinate 33,644, forward strand.
ATATTTGCCTTAGTCAATCAGCCATTTTTCTCTTTGGATAGCTGGAAATTTGGAGAACATGGAGCATATAGGGCCAAGGCCAACGTTAGGGCCTAGAAGATAAAGGTGCCTGGCCTCGTTCTTCAACTGCAGTGATGCACAGCTGCTGGGCAACCAGGTACCCGGACTTGTGCAGTGACTTGGAACAGGGTAGGAAAAGGTGGTGCCGCTGGTCTGGAACTGCCATAAGGAATCGTAGCGACCTCACATACATTATAATCAGGCCTCAGCCTTGCCTTCTGTCTCTGAGATAATACAGGGGAATTGGGGTGGACTGAGTTCCCTGTAGAGAATACATATCCTCTCCTCTCCTGCATCTCTCTCTCCCTCTACACACACACACACACACACACACACACACACACACTCACTCAGATTTCGTGGTCACATTTGGTGACATGCTCCCCCCACGTGTGATGTCTTTCTCTTCAACATTTACATCAAATCCTGTGTCCGAGGGTCACGTCATCAGTACCGTTAGTTAAGTCTGCTCCATCCTAAATGCAAGTCGAGTCCACATCTACAGACGTGTTAGGCCCCCACAGGCTAATACCTCTTGAGTTGCGTACCCTCACTAGTAGCGTCCCATTTGTAGCCACTGGGATTTTTCTAAGAATGAATAATTGATTTGATCCTCATATGCCTCACAACTGTACACTGTCACCCTGACCTATCATGGGTTGTTTCCCTGGCCTTCTCCCTTCTATGACTGGGAGTTTTCTGAGGGCAGGTGGTGTTTGGTTTCTGAATCTCCAGTTTGGGCACGATTCCAGCACAGAACAGGCATTCAGTGTTTATTAACTAAAAGAGAATGAATAAATGAAACAGATTAGGTGGATATCTCTCTTCCCTCTGACTTAAGAGACTCTTCAAAGGATGTAATTCAAGAAAGAAACTGCCCATTGATAAATGCTTTGGGGCAAAAGCAGGTGATTATTACAAGGCACAAGGGACAGTCACACCATCCTTAGAGAAGGACAACTCAGGGCAGTTACTCCAGGTCTTGCCAGCTAGAGGACAGCATGGCTCAGGTGGACTAAGCAGGAATAATTGGTGGCGTAACAAGAACAGGCTTGGAGAAGTTCTGGCCCAGCTGGCTAGTCTGTGTGGATGGGCATGACCGCCAGACCTGCTCCCCCTGCCATACCAGGCTGGCCATGCTCTCACCTTCACAGTGAAAGGCCCAGAAGCATGGGCTTTTGCACATGGAAGTGAACTGTAAACACTGTCGAATTCCATTGTGGTTACTGAGCATGTAATTGCATGGTAATTGCCATGAATTCACAAAATAATTCCAAGGTTATTTTTGTCTTCTAAACTTGTCTTATGCTGCCATAGTATATAAACAAGAAAAACCAAGACCAGGCCCCAGCCACAAGAGAGATAGGCAGGCAGGCATGTGGTAGCACGATTCAGCAATGCTATGTATCTTGGCTCCAAAGCACAGCAGCAGAGCTCACTGTCCAGTAGTACAGGATTACTAGACAACACATAAGGGTGGCTACCCTGAGGCATCTTCCTCACTATAGATGCAGAGTGCAACTCCCCCTCCTCCCAGCTTGGGGCTTGTGACGCATAAAGAATCTGAAAGAAGAGCCAGAATATTTGGTACATGTCTCCCAACCTTCTTTTCCATAACCATCATCATCCTAGTCCAGACCTTTATTGCCCGGCGAGTTAGAGGTGAGGAGACAAGCAGAATTCTGTAGTGGAAAGGCTATATGGAGTGAGAAAGAAGTTCAAAACCTGATGAGGCCACTTACTATGTGTGTGATCTTGAACAGATCATTGAACTTTGTCGTCTGATGATGAAATAAGCATCGGCTGCAGTGCCTGGAGCCTGGAACCTGATAAATGGTAGCTACTTTTTTTTTTTTTTTTTTTTTGAGATGGAGTCTCTCTCTGTCACCAGGCTGGAGTGCAGTGGTGCGATCTTGGCTCACTGCAACCTCTGCCTCCCAGGTTCAAGTGATTCTTCTGCTTCAGCCTCCAGAGTAGCTGGGACTACAGGCACGCACCACCACACCTAGCTAATTTCTGTATTTTTAGTAGAGATGGGGTTTCACTATGTTGGCCAGGCTGGTCTCAAACTCCTGACTTCATGATCCTCCCACCTCGGCCTCCCAAAGTGCTGGGATTACAGGCATGAGCCACCATGGCTGGCCAAGATACACCTATTTTTTAGAAGACTTAACCAACTGCACAGTTTCTCAGGAAAAAACTGTCAGTCACCTAGGGTTCTCTTATATCCAGCTGGATAGCACAAGTGAATAGCATAGGAGTACTGAGATGAGGATTCGATGAGAATGTAAAGACCTTGGAATAGTGTCTGGCACATAGTAAGCTCTCAATAAACATTAGCAATTATGTTCACATATTAAATTAAGCTTCAAAAATAAGGTCAATTATTTAAATTTGAAATTGACCCACTAACCAATAAGGCTTTTCATCAGAAAGTGACTTGAATCAGAAGACCTGGGCTTTTCTATGTACTACCTTTATGACTTCAGCAGCTCACTTAACCTTGCTTAGCCTCAGTTTCCTATTCTGTAAAATGGATATAATAATCCTTGACATAAATTTCTCGGGGTTATCATGAGGATCAAATAAGCTCATGTATATTTAAACTATAAAGCATTATACAAATAGAAGACATCATTATTAAAAGGTTGATTTGTGTAAACTAGTCTCTTCTGATGCTGTACAATTCATGTAGGTTTGACAAGGGTAAAAAAAGAAATCATGATTTAGAAATACCTACTGAATTAAAAATGCTTATGTCCTTTGAGCCAACAATTCCACTTTGTGGTGTGTATTTTAAGATATACCTGAAACGTGAAAAATGATATATATATATATATATATATATATACATATACACAAAGTTATTCACTGCAGCACTGTAATATGAAAAAATAGGAAACAACCCAAAAATCTACCAATGGGGGAAGGGTAAATAAATTATGGCACATCCATGCAATAGAATAATATGTAGTTGTAAAAAAGAAATAATACTGCTCAGGTGTCTGAATCTGAAAAACAAAGAAATGAGAACGTTCTTAATGAACTGTTACAGAAAGCTCGTCAAAGAAAAAAGTGAGATTCAGAACAGTATGTATTATAGACTACATTTTGGGTATGAAAGGGGGAAAAGGATCACCTGTATTTACTTGTATATGTAAAAAGATGCTCTGAAAGGATATACTGACACAGAATGGTGGTTACCTTTGTAGGGTGAGGCGGGGATCTGATCAATGGGAAGGAGATTTGTCAATGTGTGGCTGTTTCCACCTTTTGCCTTTTGAACCATATGAATATATTATGTACTTCAAAAAATTAAATGAGAACCCTATTAAACTTGATTTTGAAGACAAGAGTTAAAGATGTATATTTCATGCCTATTTTTAGTGTGTGAACTGCTTAGTTTTGAAAAAACATAGTCAAGCTTTTCCATACGGTTCATGATGTAAGTGACATGCTCTTTTCCATGCTCTGTGTTATTTGCTTGGAAATCTGTACTATGTATAGGAAACCATGTCCAGTTACATGTCCTTTTTAAAATCTAAGACTCCTCTATGAACATCTCATCCTTTCAGTGCTTCTGAGTGACACTCAGAAGCTGAGGCTGAGCTCAGGGCAGACGAGAAGCCAGTGGATAATGGCAATATTCCTGGAGACAAGCTCGTCACACAGGGAAATATATCTTCCTTTGGAAGAAGAGTTTCTCTACGGCCTCAACAAGGGACTTCTTCAGGGATGAGCACAAGCTCCAGCTGGGGCTGGATCGCTGATCCTCCACTGATGCAAGGCAGGTTGGAAAGCACGACAGTTAAACACAGGCCGAGGTTAAGTCTTGGCTTCCCTGACCTTTAACAAATTGCTTAGCATCTCTTACTCTTGTCTTCCTGTCTAAAAATGAGCATAGTAACAGCACCTGCCTAATATATTGGACTGCAAAAAGATTCATGGAAAGCACTTAGTAAAGTACTTGGGGTGGAGTAAAGTCTCCGTGTCCTTTGATAAACTGGAGTGCTTTGCTACTCACCCTTATATCCTCTGTGCTTAGTAGAGTGCTGGGCACAAAATAGGTGTTGGGTAAATATCTGCAGAATTTACTTCCAGCTTGCTGAAAGTAGTACCTGATGGCGAAGGTAATGGCTGATGAGAACTTAGGATATGACCTGTTACACTATTACTCCTTTCTTTCTTTTCTTTTTTTTTTTGAGATGAAGTCTTGCTCTGTTGCGCAGGCTGCAGTGCAATGGAAATCTCAGCTCACTGCAACCTCTGCTGCAGGGGTTCAAGCGATTCCCCTGCTTCAGCCTCCTGAGTAGCTGGGACTACTGGCACACACCATCACGCTCGGCTTTTTTTTGTGTGTGTATTTTAGTAGAGACTGGGTTTCACCATGTTGGCCAGGATGGTCTCAATCTCCTGACCTCATGATCTGCCCACCTCAGCCTCCCAAAGTGCTGAGATTACAGGTATGAGCCATGAAGATTCTGCAGCCGGGTGCAGTGGCTTATGCCTGTGATCCTAACACTTTGGGAGGCTGAGGCGGATGGATCACCTGAGGCCAGGAGTTCAAGACCAGCCTGACCAACATGGAGAAACCCCATCTCTACTAAAAATACAAAATTAGCTGGGCGTGGTGGCATGTGCCTGTAATCCCAGCTACTTGGGAGGCTGAGGCAGGAGAATCGTTTGAACCCAGGAGGCAGAGGTTGCAGTGAGCTGAGATCATGCCATTGCACTCCAGCCCGGGCAACAAGAGCAAAAACTCTGTCTCAAAAAATAAAAAAATATAGATTCTGCAAGAAAAAGACCTTCTACGCAAAGGCTGTAGTATAGAGAAATGGGCCTTCCTGTGTCCCCTGTACAGGAGATGTCCCCCCTTCAGCCACCCACAACACATGAGGCTGTATCTGGGCCAGGCTTTCTATAGGCCCTGGAAAATCAAATCCCCCAAGTGACCCTGGGGATCATTTAGACCTCCCTTATTTTACAAATGAGGAAACTGAGGCCAGAAGCGATTATCAGAACTCATGATCCCTCACTCCCAGACCAGTACTCTTCACTCCAAATTTCCACTGGCCTCATTTGGAATGGGTGGGAATTTCAGAGGTTAGCCTTTTCCAGTAAAACAGGAGAAAAAAATAAAAGACAAAATATTCTTGGTAGAAGTCTAGTCTTATTAAACTACCTTTCTAAATCACAATCTAACAAGAATGCTTCAAGCTAAATAAAGGAAGCTCAAAATACTCCTTTTCACTGGAGAATATAATTTTGCTTCAGCCACAATTTAAATTGATTTAGTTCTGAGCACCAGCACTTGAAGTGTGGAACATATTCTATTTTCGCCATGATACTTGTTTTGACAGTGATGCATTTCAGTTGACATAGTTGAAATCCTTATGTAATAAATCTCTGCCTGAAAATTAATCATGTTTATAATATTCTGAGAATTAATAACACCCATTGCTCAAATCATTAACTTAAAAAAGGAGCTTCCAAAATCTGTTCTCGGCAGTAAGGGACCACAAATAAATGAATGTTTGATAAAATAACCCAAGTAGCAGTTTAACAAGCGTAAACTTGAATGTGGCTGCAATAACACAGAACTATTGTTTAAGGGTTGGCAGAGGCTGATGAGGTTCTTATTTCAGTTACGAAGCAGGCATCCACATGCATAATGAACTGCTCTCTGAATTATTAATGTGTTGCTTATTTAGCCTCATCTGTCTAGAAGATAATGTATCCTAACTTTAATGAGTGATTGGTTTTGTACATAATTACAGTAGCAGCAGTAGCAGGGAAATGTGTGCCTTCAAAGAAGGAGTTCTAAAAATAAAGTCATCACATAAACTCTGCTGTTGTTGCATTCTATCAAAATCAAACCCGAAGCATTTGAGAATTTATAATAAATTACAGAAGACAGAATCATTATTAACATCATAATTTAACACAAAAGGTTTTACTTAATCATTCATTACAGATCATGTGCTGCTAAAATGTGTATAAATGACTTGGGTTGTGTGAAGATGTTTGTAGAGATGTTCCCTTTTGGACACTCACCAACCATGGTCTTCCAGAAAGAGAGAGGAAGAGTGAAAACTGAGAGAAGAGGGTAACGATGGATGCAGTTTGGACAGAACGTTAATTGAAAGTTAAAACACTGTTAGGCGATTCCTTTTCATTTCTAAAACATGCATGTCTGGGATGATTTATCAGGCCTTGTTCACACCTTCAAGTGGTTCTTTGTGGAGGTCAGTGAATCAGAAACCCATTTACCTCGTCTAAGTGGATCTGAATGACAGTTCTGCCACCTGTTTCTGAGATGAGACAACAGCTCTTCTGAGAGTCCAGGAAGGTGTTTGCTTTCCTCCTATACAGCATATTATTAAAGAAAATGGCCTACACTGGAAGCATTTTATAGGCATTAGTTCTGAATGCGCTCTCATTATCAGTGTGGTTTCATCTGTGCATTTTCTTTTTCTTCAATCTTCAAAGGGGGTTTATGATCGCTGCCTCATCATAAACTTGATGGCATCATAGTCTGTTCACCCTTGTTCAGGAGGCTTCGATTTGCTTGTGAATTGTGCTGTGTGTGCCTGTGCACATGCTTCTTTTTAAAAAAAATCGCTGATCATGTGTGTACCCATGCACAGGAGGATGTGTGCACAACACAGGCACAGTGGCTCAAGGGTGGGAACATCTGTTTATATCTTACTAAAACTAAAAGTGCTTTCTCAATTTATTCCTACATCAGAAAACCTACATAGATTTTCTCCAGTGATTGAAGAGGCATTTGCCTTATTGAAGATCATAATGCCTCCCTTTTGTGCGCATGCAGTTTCTAGAAGTGTTTAAGACTTGATCACCGGAGAGTGTTGCCTATGGCTCAGAATGAAACCTATTGGCCACATGGGGAAAATGGGACCTTGCTTCTCATTCAGAGCACAACTTCTGCTGACAGCCTTCTGAAGCAACATAGTTAAAAGCTGCAATTAATTGTCTTTGGAAGTTTGTGCTGAATACCACTTTGCTTCCAGCTTTTTATTTTTATTTTATTTTATTTTACTTTTTTGAGACAGAGTCTCACTCTGTCACCCAGGCTGGAGGGCAATGACATGATCATGACTCACTACAGCCTCAACCTCCAGGGCTCAAGTGATCCACCTGCCTCAGCCTCCCCAGTAGCTAGGATTATAGGCATGCATCACTAAGCCTGGCTAATTTTTATATTTTTGTAGAGACAGGGTTTTGCCATGTTCCCTAGGCTGCTCTCAAACTCCTAGGCTCAAATGGTCTTCCCACCTCAGCCTGATTACAGGGGTGGGATTACAGGGATGCTGGGATTACAGGGGTGAGTCACCATGCCTGACCCTCAGCTTCTTGCAGAAATGACAGAGAGTTAGGCTCACTGGCCAGAAGGGCTCAAGTGTCACTGCTGTTTCTCCCGCTAGCATTGAACACAGGGTCTCGCACATCCCTAGGGTGAGGATGGAGGCCACAGGTGGAGTTGGACCTAAAAGCCTCTTAGCAGGGTCCTGGTCATAATTAAAAGAGGTCTGTTTCTCCTCTCCAGCCCAGTTCTGCTTAATTTCTTACAAGGAACCAGATCAGGGGGATTCCTGTGAGCAAGGTTCTTCCTGGTACCTCACTGGATGAGAAGGGGAAGAAGGAGGCTGCCTGAGGCCCCCCCACCCCCAACAAGACATCAGTTGCTCTCCTTATCATGACTGCAGAGATCCTGGGAAAAGTCAAAGATTATTCAAATCCAGAGGCTTCTCCTGGACCCAAAGGGATTCACCAGAGAGGCAGGAGACCACTTGGAAGAGGTATCTCTGGGACACTTGTGTTAGGTCTCTTTAATCACCAGAATTTCTCTTTTATCTGTTTGACATATTTGGATTTCAAGTAGAGCTTCGTTTGCAAAAAAAAAAAAAAGTGTGAAGCCCACTGTTCTAAGAGAAGGCCAAAGAAACCCTCTGGCAGCTATGAGAGCAGTGTGGCCAGAGAGTCCCCAATACACCCTTGCACAACGGACATCTGGTTCCCTTGACCTTTGTTCTCTCTCTCCATGACCAATCTAGCCTGTTCAACCAAGCACCCACTGTCCCCACAGGTCTATGCCCTTTGTTACTCAGGGTGCTGAGGTTGGTAACCTGCAGCCAGCCCCAGGACTCTGGCCCCAGCCCCGTCACCGATGGTGCTAGCGATGAGAAGGGAGGTAGTAGCTGTGGGAAGAGGCGGATCATGATGGGGCTCCTTAACCAAGCTAGGAAGTGGGATTTTCCTGAAGATCACAGGAGTCCATTGAAATCACACACAGGGGAACAACACACTCAGACTGGCTTTTCACCTTGCCACCTTGACTGCTATGTCTGTTTAGGCTGAAGGGACAGGCAGGGACAGGGAATCTTAGTGAGGAGGAATACAGGTGCGAGATGGCAAAAGCCGAAACTAAGACACTATCTTTGTGGAGAGAGGAGGGGTCAGGTTAGTGGCATCTTAGCAGTTAGACTCAACACGACCTGCTTGCTGAGGGGATGTGGGGCTGGGGGTTATCTTATCAGTCTCTGGCTTGACCCACTAACAGGAAGTACAGGAAGAATGATGAATGCAATGCAGTTTTGGAGGATTCTTTTTTTTTTTTTGAGACATAGTCTCTCTCTGTTACCCAGGCTGGAGTGCAGTGGTGTGATCTCTCTCAGCTCACTGCAACCTCCACCTCCTGGGTTGAAGTGACTCTCCTGCCTCAGCTTCCAAAGTAGCTGGGTATACAGGTGCATGCCACCACGCCCAGCTAATTTTTTGTATTTTTTTAGTAGAGATGGGGTTTCATCATGTTGGCTAGAATGGTCTCCATCCTTTGACCTTGTGATCCACCTGCCTCAGCCTCCCGAAGTCCTGGGCTTACAGGCATGGGCCACTGCGCCCAGCCAACTCTGAGGATTCTAAGCAGAGATGTTCCATAGGATTTTGGACCCATGAATCTGAAGCTTACAAAAGATAGTGGGACTAGAAAAATATGGGTTTTGTGAGAAACAGCTGGTAGTGGAGGCAATGGGTATAGGTGTACCTGCCCAGGGAAAGGAGAAGGGAGCCCGACATTTCCACAGATTGCAGCTTCGTTCGGAATGCCTTTTCCCTTTCCTCTGACCAATACATTCGCATTCCCAGACCCTGCTCAGACAGGTCCAGCGACTTGCCTGAGGCCCTTTCTTCTTCCTGTACTCAAAAAGCCTGGCTCCTAGACAGAGCTCAGGCAGTGGCAGTGAGTATTGCTGAACCAAGAACCTTCAGGAAGCATCTCTTGCTTACCGGCACTGACAACGCACTAATGCGGTTGTTTTTCTTCTTTTCCTTTGGAACAAAGCGGGGCACTTCCAGGGTGTTCAAACTGCAATCCAGATGGCCGTTTGTCAGGTATAAGGTGAGCTGAGTCAGGGCCAGCTGGTCACTATATGCGAGGTTAAGGCCAGTTGCCCACACCTGATTAAAACAGGAGCGGTAGAAGTGAGGTGAGGGTGAGATCAGCAAACAGTAGCGAAGGCCCCAACTCTGCCTAACTAGACCAAACCACATCAGACTAAATGAAACCAGTGGCCACATGTCTTAATTGAGTAGATGTTTTCGCTTCTGTTTCTACATTGTGCAACTGGAAAATGGAGTCTAATTCTAATCAGAAGATTCGAGGTTCTTGGAGGAAGTTACAGAAATACTTGGCCAAGACAATCCGACAGAGATGCCGAGTCTCGAAAAGCTCGTGTTGACTTTGATTTTTCTGCCCATGGCCTGCAGGTCAGTGCAGGTGGTCAGTGCCAGGTTTTCTACTGAGAAAATGAGGCTGGACAGAAGCTTCAGAGTGGGAAACTACCGCAGAGCAGAAAGAGGAGAAAAGAGTGATGAATATGAGAAAGGGCAGTTTGCCCTGATTTTGGAAAAAGCAGTGACAGCCCCTCTGGGAACCTCAAGATGATATTTAAGGGAAACTTATGTTTGGGCTCTAAGTCTTAGGTCTACCCCCATTTTCTCATGAGAGTGCAGGGTAATCTTATTTTACCAATCCTACAACCTCACAGTATTCTTAATTGTCAATCGGTAATAACACCTTATCCTACCTGTATCACAGTGTTATTAGAAGAATACTATGATGTAATAAAAATAAAAATCCTTTAAAAAATAAACGTTAGTTACAAGTTAATGTCAACTGCTAGGTAACTAAGTAATGTCCATTAATTCCCTTGACAAATATTTACTGAGCATCTACTATGTGCTAAACTGGCAATGATAAAAGTTGGTCACATATTACTTCTTCCCTCTCCTGTGGCAGATCAACCTTCATTGCCCTTGTCATCCTCCATCCTCATAATGAATCCGGAAGCACCCCCGGAATCCTCCTCAGTTCAATGTTCAAGGGATATCATCGTCCTAGTCACTGGAGAGTCAAAGGTAAATAGGCGTAGGCCCTGCCATCAGGAAAGTGAAGACAGGCTGGGCACAGTGGCTCATCCCTGTAATCCCAGCACTTTGGGAGGCCAAGGCGGGAGGATCACCTGAGACCATTCTGGCCAACGTGGCAAAACGCCATCTCTACTAAAAATACAAAAATTAGCCAGGCATGGTAGCATGCACCTGTAATCCCAGATACTTGGGAGGCTGAGGCATGAGAATCGCTTGAACCCGGGAGGTGGAAGTTTCAGTGAGCTGAGATTGTGCCACTACACTCCAGCCTGGGTGGCAGAGCAAGACTCTGTCTCAAAAAAAAAAAAAGGTGAAGACAGATATATACATATCCAATTAAACAATACAATGTTATATATGATAAAATAATGGGATGGAACAAAGTACTATTGAAGCAGAAAGAAAGGACAGAATGGGTTTGTTTAATGATGTCAAGGCTGCATCATGAAGGTGACATTTGAGCTTTAAACAAGCAACAAAATCATGACTGGCCCCATGTATCAAGTACCTACAGTTTTTATGAAGCTGGGTGCTTCATAAACATCTCAGATCTCTGTGGCAGCCTGAAAAATAACAACCCCATGTCACAGATGAAGAAACTGAGGTTCAGGGAGGTACCCAAGTCCACTGAGTTAGGAAGCGGTGGTGTTGGGATTTGAATCCAATTCTACCTGGCTCCAAGTCTACCCTCTTCCCATCCCCTGATCCTGGCCCAGCCAATCCTTATCCTGTGTAACAATTCTCCGGCGAAATTAAAAGCTAAAGTTGCAGAGGATCAGAGCATGTCTGTGTTTAATATAAGACATGCCATGAAAATGTCTTGTGGAGAAAACATGAAGTATTTCTGGAGTATGCGGTAATTAGCAGTAATGCATTTTCACTGTAGGAAGTTGGAAACTAACACATTTTCATGAAGACTTGATTAAACAGTTTTTCCTCTTAGAGGGCCTACATTTGCCCCACTCACCAACGCTGTGTGTTAAAATACATAATACATCTGCCCTAGAGTGGACTCCTCTCAAACAAATCTAGCAGTGAGTGACTTGAGTAAGCATTGAATGTAAATGGCATCATTATAAGGATATTAAGAGGTCAAGCTGTCAAGGCCCCTTGCTAAACTGAAGCTAATTTCAGGAGTCATATTCGCACAGTAATGCCCTTTTATAATAGCAAATAAATCACATTTGCAACAATTGTTAAAAACTAACTGCCAACTATCTGCTGCAGTTGTAAATATCCTATTTGTCAACTTAAATATTTCCTGCTGAATGGCATGAAATGTAAATCAGATGGGGACAGCTACTTTCCCTTAATATGAGAAAGTGAACTTGCAATTCTTGCATGACAGACATTTTTTTTTTCAGAGTTTCTATTTTGATGTTTTAGTGTCCTTGGTCAAAGGGAAACATATGTCACAAACGTTATTAATATTTAGGTTAATAATAATGCTTTGCTAATAAGGAATTTTATAAGAAGGCAGCACAGTGCAGGGAAAGAGTGAGAACCACGGAGTCAGAGAGCTGAAATCTGGCCCTCACAGTGGGAACTGGAATGAGTTGGTTAAGCTTTGTCAATATCAGTCTTTTTAAAAAAATTTTTAAATTTATTATTATTTTTTTGAGACAGAGTCTCACTCTGCTGCCTAGGCTGGAGTGCAGTGGTGTGATCTCAGCTCACTGCAACCGCCGCCTCCCAGGTTCAAGTGATTCTCTTGAACCACAAGAGAATCTCGTGTGCCGCCACACCTAATTTTTATATTTTTAGTAGAGATGGGGTTTCACCATGTTGGCCAGGATGGTCTCAAACTCGTGACCTCATGATCCGCCTGCCTCAGCCTCCCAAAGTGCTGGGATTACAGGCATAAGCCACCATGCCCAGCCCTTAAGTGCAAAAGGAACAAATGATAATACTACATAGGATTTTGGAAACAAAACAAATGCACACGAAATTGCCTTATAAAGTTCAGTACAGGCTGGGTGCGGTGGCTCACGCCTGTAATGTCAGCACTTTGGGAGGCCAAGGTGGGAAGACTGCTTGAGGCCAGGAGTTCGAGTTCATCTTGGGCAACATAACGAGACCCCAACTCTATTTACTAAAAATAGGGAAATAAATAAAATTAACTAAACAAAGTTCATTACACATGCTTTTTATGATTACTAAACATTTCCTTTCAGAGCAGATTCTTAGGAGGCACTTTGTCCATTGTCTATGTTAGCTATTAGGTCACCCCTTAATAACTGTTTTCAAGTAGGTGGGTAGGTTTGTGCAAGGCTGGTATTACTCTATTTCCATTTTACTGATGAAGATACTGAGATAGAAAAGCAGCCTCATAGTTTGCCTAAGATCATAGAGCACAGACCACAACTCTGTGTTTCTAGAGCCGAAATACTTGTGCTTGCTCTGGCTGCCCTAACCCCTTGGTTCTCAAAGGAAACAGGAGGACAAATTTTCTTAAGCCTTTTCCTCAACAGCAGGCTTGCCTGATTTGCTCAGATAATTGTTCTGTTCTCCATCTGGTCTTTCCGTTGAAGACGCCGCCTGAGGCATGCTTGTTTTGTGTACAAGCGTTCCTATCTCCCCCTCTAGACTGTCAGCCCTTTAGGGGAAGCTGCCAAGTCTTTGTCTTCCTGCAGCACCTAGTGTCTGGGGCAGGGCATGAGGCAGAGTGCATTCGCAATTCCAGGGTTTCACTGTGAACTCCTCCTTTGTAACTTTTAGGGAATGAGATCCAGGTGCGTCACTTGAGGCTGGTTTCAGACTCAAATGCAGCCAATATTCATTGAGCGCTTCTTCCGTGCCAGACCCATGTGTTCTCACACCTCCCATTTAATCCTATTCATGTATTTTTAGTAGAGACACGGTTTCCCATGTTGGCCAGGCTGGTCTCCAACTCCTGACCTCAAGTGATCCACCTGCCTTGACCTCCCAAAGTGCTGAGATTTAGGCATGAGCACCACACCCAGCCCATTTAATCCTATTCGTGATTTGGTACTCTGATGTTAACTTTAGAACCTAATCTCTCAGCACTAGGTATTCTTGTCCCACTTTAGGTGATCAATGATAGGGGCCTGAACAAAGCACTATGAGTGCGCATGAGGGATGTGGATTGTATTTAAAGTGTTTGCATGGTGGCTTCAACATGACTTGATTATGATGACTTATAATAACTGGCTTGACAGGTTAATTGATTAGATGTGAGGGCAAGGGAAAAACATCACTGAAGGTTAGGGCTGGGAAGACCCTTAAAAATCACCGAATACAACCAGGCACAGTGGCTCATGTCTGTAATCCCAGTACTTTGGGAGGCCGAGGCAGGCCAATCACCTGAGGACAGGAGTTTGAGACCAGCCTGGCCAACATGGTGAAACCTCGTCTCTACTAAAAATACAAAAATTAGCCGGGGTAGTGGCAGGTGCCTGCAGTCCCAGCTACTTGGGAGGCTGAGGCAGGAGAATCGCTTGAACCCAGGAGACGGAGGTTACAGTGAGCCAAGATTGTGCCACTGCACTCCAGCCTGGGAGACAGAGCGAGACTCTGTCTAGGAAAAAAAAAATCACCTAATACAGTCAATTTATAAATGGAGCAACTGTGGTGTGACAGGTGAAGTGGTTGCCCTAGGTTGCAGAGTCAGGTGCCAAAGGTGAGTGATGAGAACCTAAGGTGTCTCAGCTGTCAGTCAGACATCACTTGTTGCTAGTTGTTTGACTGGTTGATGATATTCAAAGGTCATTTTGTTGAAATGGTTAGAATTCTAGAGAGATTTATATCAAGGTCTTAAAAGTACAAGGAATACAAAAAATAATCATCTCAGTATTACTTATATTACTGGAACACTGTCGCTGTCCCAGCATTTTGGCAGTGGCTAAAAACATTATGACACATCCAAGTGATGGGATAGTCTGATATAATTAGAGACAGTGGTTGTGATTTTGATGATTTCGGAAGACGCGCAAAATAAGCGGATAGAAAGTTACATGAGCAACATGACTTCAGCTTTGCAAAACTAATATATGTGGAAAAAACTAGATGAGAATCTCACATGTTACCAGTCAGTTTTAACATTAGCAGAATCATAACTGCAATTGTAGATAGACTTTCATGTATATTCTAGAGCTGTGCTACTGAATACGGTAGCCACTAGCCATATGTGGCTACTGAGCACTTGAAATGGTACAAATACATATCAGATTTTGAAGACTGAGGATGTAAAAAAGAATGCAAAATGTTTCATTCATAAGAAAGTGTTAATAATAAAAGTGCTGCCTTGACCTCCTGGGCTCAAGCGATTCTCCTGCCTCAGCCTTCTGAGTTGCTAGGACTATAGGTTTGCACCACCAAACCTAGCTAATTTTTTTCCTTTTTTTTTTTTTCTTCTTTTTTGTAGAGACAAGATCTTATTGGCCAGGCTGGTCTCAAATTCCTGGATTCAAACGATCCTCCCACCTCAGCCTCCCAAAGTGTTGGGACTGCAGACCTGAGCCACTGCGCCTGGCCGAATTCTATTCCTATTGGACAGGTTGTAAAGAAGTGCATTGTGGCTGGGTGTGGTGGCTTACACCTGTAATCCCAGCACTTGGGGAGGCCGAGGCGGGTAGATCAAGAGGTCGGGAGTTGGAGACCAGCCTGGCCAACACAGTGAAGCCCCGTCTCTATTAAGAATACAAAAATTAGCCGGGCATGTTGGTGCACGCCCGTAGTCCTAGCTACTCAGGAGGCTGAGGCAGGAGAATCACTTGAACCAGGGAGGTGGTGGTTGTGGTGAGCTGAGATCGCACCACTGCACTTCAGCCCGAGAAACAGAGTGTGACTCCATCTCAAAAAAAAAAAAAAAAGTATATTGTAATCTGCAAAGGAGCAGGGCCAGTGGGGCAGGGAGGGCAGAGGTGCTGCAGAGGCCCCTGCTCTCCACTGTCCTGACTTCTACTGTGCTGGATGCCATGTGACCCATAGCTGGATTGGGAGGCCTGGGCACATGAGAACCAGTAGACAGGGCAGGAGTCAGGCAGAGCTGAGCTTGCCCAGAATGGTTCTGTTCCCAGGATCTGGGCCGCAAGCTTTGGGATGACAATGTAGTAACATGCTTCTGTGTGGGGAGGGGTGGGAGAGAAGCCCGGTCTTGAGCCCCTTTTGCCTGAGGTGTTCTAGGCAGATGGAGGCTGCCTGCTTACCCCTGCTGCTTCTGCCTCTTCCTGGTGACAGGCGGGATGAATGGGTGGCAGAGCACACAGATGTGGGCAGATGTGCTCAGGCCTTACATTCTGTGCAAATAAAGTTCTTAGCAAACGGTTTGGTGTTGCCTCTTGCCACCCTTCTCCTGTGGACAGCAGGGCACCTACGGGACTTAGAGACTGATTTATGGATCAAATAACACTCACTGAAGAATCAGGATTTCCGAGCTTTACAAATCCACAGATGCTCTGCAGACTCACCTCAAAGTTTTCTTGTCTTCTTCTCTTTTTCTTTTTGTAAGCAGAAGAACCAGAGATTCCAGACAGGATAAATGACCCACTAATGGCCCCAGCTTTCTGTATCAGGGTCTGAGACAAAAACCTGTGACCCACAAGAAATTGCCTCTTTGGGCCACAGTTTCCTCACTAGTCACTCACTGGGGATAGCAGTCTGGGTGAATCCTCCCTCTGTTGCCTCCAGATGTATCTATGAGGCTAACAGGGAATTGTGTATGTTTATCATACTGCGGAGAATTTTTAAAACAACAGGCCCTCCAAATAAGCCAACTCTGAGACATGCAGCACTGAGAATTCACCCACCCCAGAAATGGCATTGGGCCTTCAGAGCAAACTGATACACGGCCCATCATGCTTAATAGCTGGTTGGCGAAGGGATGGGGGAGTCACCTCTCTGCCCATGCTCACAGCATTCACAGCCCCAATCTGACATAAAATCTAGCATTGGATCACTTGATTTTTTTCTAGAGCAAGACCAAGCACTCAGTCATCTGCCCAGCTCCTCTGGTTGGTGGAGAATACAGCCACGGGTAGGCCATGGTTCCCTCTGTTTTTACTGGTTTGGCTAAGTACAGAGCCAAGGGCTTATTTCCTTCTTACAGCTGTGGAGGCTGGGAATGCACTGGAGGGTGCTGAGTGGAGGAGTGATGTGAGCTAACTTATGTGACTCTGACTGAAGTGACAAGAGCCCATGAGAGGGCAAGGATGGAAACACGGAGTCCCGTTAGGAAGACTTGCAGTCATTTGGGTGAGAGACGATGGTGGCTGGACCACGTTGGTAACTGGAAGGTGGGAGAAGTGGTTGTATTATAGGTATTTTTCAAAAGTAGAACCAAAAGGACTTATTGGTGGATTGGATATGCAGTATGAGAAAAAGGAGTCAAAAGTGTCTCTAAAACTTCCACCTTGAAGAAAACGGAAGGATGGTGTTACCATTTCCCACTGTGGCAGAATGCTAACGGAACAGCTTGGAGGGTAAAATCAAGATTTCAGGTTTGGGGGTGTTAAGTTTGAGATGCCTTTGTTAAACCATGTTATAGAGGATGGGTTGAAATCTCAGGCACCTTTTCTTTTTTTGAAGCTGTAAAATCAGGAGGATGTGCGTGGCTAGGCTCTAGGGATAAAACAGATTCAGTTCCTGGGAGGGAAGCAGCTTTTTCTCTGCTCTCACTTCTGGACCTGGGGCTCAAGATTCTCCGGGGTTGGTGAGAAGTCAGGTCTATAGGACCTGAGGCCTTCCCCAGGGAACAAGGCAGAGGCAGCTCAGCCCACTTCTCATCACATTTAGGCCAAGATGCAGTAAGGCAGAGAAGGATGGGGCAGCTTGGTAGGGGAAAAGAAGCAGCAGCAGCTAGAGGGTAATGGGATTGGAGGGGACTGTGGCTTGGGAGAGGTGGATGGCTTTCTCAGGACAGAGAGTGCCCTGGACCAGAGTCACAGGACCTTGCTGGGAGTGCTGGCCTTGTGGTCTTAAGCAATTTCTTTCTCCTCTCTGGGCCTGTTTCTTTGTCTATTAATACAGGCCTGATGGGATCTATCCCTTAGCAATATGTGTGGATACAGTGGCTAAATGAGACAATGTGTGAGACTATTACTACAGAGGCCTGGCAGACACAAATCTGTTTTGGGTCCTGACCACTTCTTCCCCACCTGACTGTTGGGAGCAGAGTTGAAACAGGTGTAAGAATTCACTTGGTTCTCGACTTCCATATCTTGCCTGCTTCTCAGAGACAGGAGCACATTTAACTCTTTACAGATGCGCTTTAAATACAGACTCCAGAATCCCAGCTATTATAAAGGGAACACGTTTTCTTAGGCAGTGACTAAATGACATTTCCTTTTCCCACTTGGATCACTGAATCTCCAGACAGCATGGAGCTCTCCATTGTGGTAAACAACACACCTCATGCTTAATTTTAAAGGAGGTGGTACACCCCACTGTAAGTATTTTCAATTAGTAAAATATTAATGTGATTATGATATTTGGTAAGAGTTGTTTGCATCGCATTAAAATGCAATAGGCCCTCTGCCTAAGTCAATAGGCAGAGGGGAGAGCAGCCTCTTGGCTTGTTGCCACCTGGTGGCAGCTGCTGGGATAGCCTGGTCTCTTGGAGAAGTGAAGAACAGTGGTTGTCGCTGTACAGGGCAGTCGCCCTGGTCAGCAACTGAGCCTCTTGGTTTTCAGCCTGGAGGCTTTCCCCTCTGTCTCTATTAATCCTACTTATCTTTTTGGGCATAACTTAAATCACAGCTCCACGAAGCTATCTTTGAGCAACTAGAGCTTCCATCTCTGTACCAATCCCCCTGGACGCTGCTTTCTATGGGGTGTTTGGGGTTGGTGGGGTAAGAGGCTGCAAACCATCCGTGTCCCACCACTTAGCACTCAGGGCCAGGCGTACCTAAGGCTTCCGTGATTTTCAAAGGCCTTCAAAACTTTTGGATTCTGAAAAAAAGAGTTCCTGGTTCCCAAATATAAAAAGAAAACTTCAAAATAACAATGTTTTTAAAATATCAACAAAATGGAACATGACAGTCACGTACAACACACTTATATAGTTATGCCGAAATCACGTTCCATGATTATCCTCATGGAATAAATGAAATGGATTTTAGTACATTTGATATGATGTAGGGTGGAATCTCTAAAACTAAAAACACTCAGGGCTCAGGGAGGTCTTAACCAGCACTGTCCTGGCAGACTGAGAATGATCTGCATCATTCCCATCTCTTCATTTTATGGGTGAGGACTCTGAGAGGTGAAATGACTTCTCAGGTCCCATATTTAAGGGAGGAAGGAGAATCAAAGCCAAAGTTCCTGACTTCCAGGCTAGTTCTTTCTAGGAAACTGAATTGCCAGCATTCGTAGATCAATTTTTCAGAGTGCCAGAAGTTTCTCTGTGACTTTGGAAATTCTTTCAGGATATGCAGAAACTATATCTAAAATGAATTTGAGGATCGAAAATGGAAAATCTTTAAACTTAAACTTTCATCATCAGCAGCTGTATTTATATTTTTTACCTTTGTAAAAAAAAAAACCACAAACCTTTTAATATACTTTTTCCTACTCTGCTTCCTTTTCTGAGTTTCTTCTGCATCCTCTATAAATTTATGACCTTACCTCTGCTACTTTCAAGACCGATGGCCCAACTGCTATTATTTATAAAAATACAGAATTACACACTTTTTTCTTTCTTTTTTTTGAGAAGCAGTCTCACTCTGTCACCCAGGCTGGAGTGCAATGGCATGGTCTTGGCTCACTGCAACCTCCACCTCCTGGGTTCAAACAATTCTCCCACTCAGCCGCCCAAGTAGCTGGGACTACAGGCATGTGCCATCATCCCCAGCTAATTTTTATACCTTTTTTAGTAGACACGGGGTTTCACTATGTTGGCCAGGCTGGTCTCAAACTCCTGACCTTGTGATCCACCCACCTTGGCCTCCCAAAGTGCTGGGATTACAGGCATGAGTCACCACGCCCGGCACTCATTTCTTTTAAAGTATTTCTTTACTTTTTTTATTATAAATTTTTTGAATGCACTTTATTTTGACATTAAGCATGAATTTATAATAAACATGAAAACCCAATTTTTATAACCTATTTCAGGTTTCTAGGACTGGTAATTGTATATGCTCCCTCCATGGCAATTCAATATAGTAATCCCATACTGTAGATAGTTATTGGCCCTTTTCAATTTCCATGCTATAAATGGCAGGGCTGGGGAAGAATTCTCTTAGTTCAGAAGTGCTCCTTTACTGTCACTGCAAATGATCTCCAAAAGGCTTCTGTGAGGATTTTGAAAGCTAAAGAGCTCTTGTTCTGTAGATCCCACTGGGGGAAATTCCTGTGAATAGCCTTTGACGACCATCGTGCACAGCAAAATCCTCGCTTGGTAAGGATGAGCATGTGGCATTGGCCCTAATTGGTGGAATGAGTTGCCTGCTCAGTTCCCCTTTCCTTCCCAGTTTTCTTGACAATTCCAGGAAACCAGAATTTTTCAATAAAGAAGAACCTTGGTTGCAGAATATATAGGCAAAAAATACGGACTGTCAGAGCTACATAGCCTTAGAGTTGGTCTAGTCCAGTCCCTTAAACCCTAGGCATGAGGCTCACAAGGGGAAGAGCCTTGGTCAGGAGTAGAGTTCAGACCAGAGTTCAGAGCCCTTGATTTCAAATTCAAGGCAAGTTATTTACTTTTGGGAAATTCCTAGAGAGGAGAATGAGACTGAGAGCAAGAATCTCTCTTTTTCATACCTATACCCTGTATAACACCCAGCACAGCACTCCTGATAGAAGTAGTGCCCAATCAATCTTTTCTGGGTGATTCAATCAAATAACATAAGGGGAAAATATCTTCCTTGAAAACACAAACAAGAGATGCTCCTTCACACCCACAAGGATAGCTGGATTCAGTTATCTGAGAGATGGATCTGGATTCCATGACTTTGCCTCTGTTGTCTACAGACTCTGGTGTTTGAAAGATTCAGCACCCTGTCAGGCTAACAGGACATCCTTCTGAATGGCAGCAATCTTTAGAAAGCTGCCTTGCAGCTGCCATGTAGGACAGACTCAAGGAGGGAGACGTGGGAAAGGAAAGGGGAAGGGAAACTGATGCAGATTAAAGGCCTATTAAGTGCAAGGCAGTGTGCTAAGTACTCGCTCATGTCATCCTCTGAACAACCTTATGAGGTATGTATTCATACTCCCATTTTATGAAGGGACAATGGAGGCGCAAAGAACCCAAGAAATGTGCCAAGTTCTACAGCTGAGTGGCAGGGCGAGGATGAAGATCGAGGTTTGCCTAACCCAAAAGGCCAGGTTTTCTCTACTGTGCTTGATCCTCGTCATTGCTCTCAGCCTGGCGAGGGAAACAAATGCTTGGCAGAATGTGAGAGGGCACTGTGATGCTGGCAGCCACAGCAAGAAGCTCCCCCAACTGCCAGAGATCTCTGAAGCCAGGGAAGGCTTATGATTTACTGTGGGACTTCGGGCAAGTCACTTAGCACCTTTCTGTCTCACCTTTCCCATTATTTGTCTCTAAAGCACTTTGAGAACCTGTGATATAGGAGCTGTGTAAGGACAAAGAAATACTGTCCTTCAGTACAGGCAAAAAGCCAAGGTTCCTACCTGTGATCAATAAAAGTCCTGTGGCACTTTCCAGAAACTTGTGGGTGGAGCTTTAGGGCCCTGGGTAGCTGCTGGCTAAAAGGTACCCTGGAGTTCCACCTGAGTAAATGTTCTACAGTCCTGGCTGACCGGTCGTTCCGTGCTTTGCTCACTATAGTAGGCCTCTGTTCTGCTGAGCTTCACCCCAGAGGCTGCTTTTAACTGAGAGGCCCCCTCTGATTCCATTTGTCCCTGGGTTTGTTTTCTAGCAAATGAAAGAAATGGCATTAGGGTGGTATTTTCTTCCTCCCTTCCTCTTTTCTCCCTCCTTCTCCTCCACCTCTTCTAAAATTCAATCCACTGTTTCTCAATGTATAGCTTCCTCTCAGAAGAATACACTAGAACACTATTGAGTAATGGCAGATAAGTGTAAATTCTTAGTTTTAGTTCTACCTGTATCTACTAAGCATTTAACACAGAATCTTTGAGGCAGTTTGTAGAAAATAATCGTGAAATTACTTTCTTCAAATTTCTTTCATTAATCAGTGAATAAAAAATATGAAATCTATACATTGGTGCTGTCCCTCAAAATCTGGGATAACATATTCTTTGGTATGCCATAAGTCTTTCATATGAATGGAAGTTTCATAGTGCCATTTATTTGAGAAATGTTTGTTTGTTTTTGAGACGAAGTCTCCGTCTTGTCCCCCCGGCTGGAGTGCAGCGGCAATCTCAGCTCACCACAACCTCCACCTCCTGGGTTCAAGTGATTCTTTTGCCTCAACCTCCCAAGTAGCTGGCACTACAGGCATGCGCCACCATGCCTGGCTAATTTTTGTATTTTTAGTAGAGATAGGGTTTCACCATATTGGCCAGCCTGGTCTCAAACTCCTGACCTCAAGTGATCCCCGCCTGCCTCAGCCTCCCAAAGTGCTAGGACTACAGGTGTGAGCCACTGCGCCCAGTTGAGAAATGTCTTTCTATTGAGCCTCTTTAGAAATGTCCTTGTGTCCTGCACACTTCAGGAACTTAGGTGCCATCACATGGCATCTGAAACATGCTCCCTCCAGTCTGGGGAAAAGTTGCACGGGAACACAGCTGTCCTCCCTGGTGGTAACTGCCAATGATAGGGGAACTCCATGTTCTTCTTTATATTTCCTACCTGTGTCCTCTGTATGGGGTTGAATGTTGTTGCATTATTTGGACTTATATGGTTCCTAACTTTACCTGATCAAGTTCCAGTGGGTGGGTTTAATAGCATTTACTTATTAAGACATTTATGGAGACATCTACAAAGATTAAAAAACAGGCCAGGTGCGGTTGCTCATGTCTGTAATCCCAGCACTTTGGGAGTCTGAGGTGGGCAGATTACCAGGTCAGGAGTTCGAGACCAGCCTGGGAAACATGTGAAACCCTGTCTCTAATAAAAATACAAAAATTAGCTGGGTGTGGTGGCACGAACCTGTAACCCCAGCTACTTGGGAGGCTGAGGCAAGAGAATTGCTTGAATCCGGGAGGCGGAGGTTGCAGTGAGCGGAGATCGCACTACTGCACTCCAGCCTGGCGACAAAGCAAGACTCTGTCTCAAAAACAAAACAAAACAAAAAACAGACATAAGGTAGGTACTCTGGGGTGGGATAGGAATGTAACATGATAGGGGAAGACAAAGGCTTTAAGAAGAGAAGCAATTTCATTTATTTATTTATAAGCGTTTGGAACAATAGGGAACACAGTGAATCTTATGTTTAAGAAAGCAAAATATATGCTTAAAGGAATATACATATTGCTAAAACAGTCCCATTTATGCAAAAGATTCATGTAACTTGATAAAGGTTTTCAGGGATTTTAAAGGATTTTAAGTGCTGTGTTAGACTGTACTAGTAACAGATGTTCAATGACGTCTTTAAGTTTTTGTTTTACTGAAAAAGCAATGGATTATCTGATATTTCCTTTTTTAAAAAATCATACCAAAGCCACCACTTTCTAAGTATAATTCAAATTCATTATTTCTAAGAAACATAAATAATTTAAAATGACAGAAGGGCTCCTAAAAATAAATAGTACTATGGTGGAACTAGAAGATTTTGTTTGCTATATATCCCCTTCAGAATCCCAGGCTTTTGTGTCACTTCTTGTTCTTTTTCTATGAAGACAGATGGTGTCAGTAATTGCCTATATATTTAATTAAGTTAAAAAGCTACATAGTAAGGTTTTGGCAAAAAAGTTAGAAATTTTGTGCTATGAGCAAAGAAAGCAAAGGAAGCAGAAATTGGTAGTGTAAGACACCATTCCTCACCAAATATGTATTTTGATATCCCTGTGGGTTGGAATGTGAGATTGCATTTTATCAAGCTAATTATGAGAATAAAGCCATTTATCTTGAAAGATAAAGCCCATAATATCTAGATGGCATTTATCTTACACTTTTGACCAGCTAGATGAGAATGACCCTACCTGTTGTCCCCATCACCTCCTACCTTGACCCAATACTTAAGTGGTTGTTCTAAACTCTTCTGAGATGCAGGTTTTTGCCTGGGATTTCTTACCTAGCAGGCTAATCATTGTGAAATTATTATGGGGGGAAAGGCAGTAGCTACTTGTAGAAAGTGGTTTGGAAACTGACTTAACCATTCTTGTGGTGTCTGTTTTCAATGTTTCCATTCCGTGAATCCACCTTCTGGCTTAATGGCAATATGGCGCTCCCAGCTGTAGTGCTGTCTATGAGCTGCACATTTAAACTCTTAAAGCTTAAAAATGGCTACCACAACACTGATTTTATTCCATTTCACTTAGTCATTAACATTTAATGATTACCTTATGTGCTGAGCACAAGGATGGAATATATTAAAAAAAAATAGGAGATGTGTTTTCTGGCTTTAAGCTGTTCAACTCAATTCAACAAGCATATTGAGGACATTATAAGAAAAACATACGTTTTCTTTGGTGATAGTGGTGGAGGGGGGAGGATATTTACAAAGCAAGTCACTATCAATCCAGTGCAGTACCACAGTGAGTATCTGTTGTAAGAGAAAGAATGAACGCAGGTTTGGCAGCCAAATAAGTCATGGTCTGAACCCTGGATTTGCCACTTAATAGCTGTGTGACCTTGAACATGGCACTCTAGCCTCAGTTTCCTCATTTGTAAATTAGGGATACTACTAATTCTCAGGAGGTGAGGATTAGGGTTACTACATGTAAAATACATAACAGAGTGCTTGGCACATGACAAAAATACAGTAAGTAGTTAATACTATTAATAATTACTCTGGCCATCAGTGCTATACTTCAGATCTGAGCTAGGGCTAGAGGATGAAGTGGCACTTGAAGGGGGATTATTAAGGTGAATTTCCATATGAGTTGGACTTTGAAATATGTTTTGAAGGAAGAGAAGTTGTATATCAGCAGAGAAAAAAGGAAAAGCAAATTGTAGGAATGAAGGTAATATGTGGGAGGCAGGATGATAATGCATTTATTTTATTTTATTCCATAAGTTATTGGGGTAAGGTGGTATTTGGTCACATAAGTTCTTTAGTGGTGACTTGTGAGATTTTGGTGTGCCCATCACCCAGGCAGTATACACTGCACCATATTTGTGGTCTTTTATCCCTCACTCCCTCCCACTCTTCCCCTCAAATCCCCAAAGTCCATTGTATCATTCTTATGCCTTTGCGTCTTTATAGCTTAGCTCCCACATATCAGTGAGAACACACAATGTTTGGTTTTTCATTCCTGAGTTACTTCACTTAGAATAACAGTCTCCAATTGCATCCAGGTCACTGCAAATGCTGTTAATTCATTCCTTTTTATGGTGGCATAGTATTCCATCATATCTACATATATACCACAGTTTCTTTATTCACTTGTTGATTGATGGGCATTTGGGTTGGTTCCATGATTTTGCAATTGTGAATTGTGCTGCTATAAATATGCATGTGCAAGTATCTTTTTCAATAATGACTTCTTTTCCTCTGGGTAGATACCCAGTAGTGGGACTGCTGGATCAAATGGTACTTCTACTTTTAGTTCTTTAAGGAATCTCCACACTGTTTTCCATAGTGGCTATACTAGTTTACATTCCCACTAGCAGTGTAGAAGTGTTCCCTGTTCACTGCATCCATGCCAACATCTACTGTTTTTTAAAATTTTTTTGATTATGGCCATTCTTGTAGGAGTAAGGTGGTATTGCATTGTGGTTTTGATTTGCATTTCCCTGATCATTAGTGATGTTGAGCATTTTTTCATATGTTTATTGGCCATATATTGCTTTGGCTCTCCGGGCTCTTTTTTGGTTCCATATGAATTTTGGAATCATTTTTGCTAATTCTATAAGGAAGGATGGTGGTATTTTGATGGGGATTGCATTGAATTTGTAGGTTGCTTTTGGCAGGATGGTCATTTTCACAGTATTGATTCTACCCATCCATGAGCATGGGATATGTTTCCATTTGTTTGTGTCGTTTATGATTTCTTTCAGCAGTGTTTTGTAGTTTTCCTCGTAGAGGTCTTTTGACTGCTTGGTTAGGTATATTCCTAAGTTGTTGTTTTTTTTTTTTTTTTTTTTTTGCAGCTATTATAAAAGGGGTTGAGTTCTTGATTTGATTCTTCATTTGGTTGCTGTTGGTGTATAGAAGAGCTACAGATTTGTGTACATTAATCTTGTATCTGGAAACTTTGATGAATTCTTTTATCAGTTCTAGGAGCTTTCTGGAGGAGTCCTTAGGGTTTTCAAGGTAAACAACTGTATCATCAGCAAGCAGTGACAGTTTGACTTCCTCTTTGCTGATTTGGATGCCCTTTATTTCCTCTCTTGTCTTATTACTCTGGCTAGGTTAATGATGATCTATGTTAAAGAGGACTGGTGAGAATGGGCATCCTTGTCTTGTTCCAGTTCTCAGAGGGAATGCTTTCAACTTTTCCCCATTCAGTATTGTGTTGGCTGTGGGTTTGTCAGAGATGGCTTTTATCACATTAAGGTATGTCCCTTGTATGCTGATTTTGCTGAGAGTTTTAATCATTAAGGGATGCTGGATTTTGTCAAATGCTTTTTCTGCATCTATTGAGATAATCATGTGATTTTTGTTTTTAATTGTTTGTGTGGTGTATGACATTTATTGACTCGCATATGTTAAACCATCCCTGCATCCCTGGTATGAAACCCACTTGATCATGGTGGATTATCTTTTTGGTATGTTGTTGGATTTGGTTAGCTAGTACTTTGTTGAAGATTTTAGCATCAATGTTCATCAAGGATATTGGTTTGTAGCTTTCTTTTTCAGGTGTGTCCTTTCCTGGTTTTCGTATTAGGATGATGCTGACTTCATAAAATGGATTAGGGAGGGTTCCTTCTTTCTCTATTTTGTGGAATAGTGTTAAAAGGATTGGTGCCAATTGAATGTCTGGTACAATTCTGCTGTAAATCCGTCTGGTCTTGGACTTTTTTTTGTTGGTAATTTTTAAATATCATTTCAATCTCTCTGTTATTGGTTTGTTCACAGTATTTAATTCTTCCTGATTTAAGCTAGGAGGGTTGTATTTTTCCAGGAATTTATCCATCTTTTCTAGGTTTTGTAGTTTATGTGCTTAAAGGTGTTCATAGTAGCCTGAATAATCTTGTATTTCAATGATGTCAGTTGTAACATCTCCTGTTTTGTTTCTTAGTGGGGTTATTTGGATTTTCTCTCTTCTTTTCTTGGTTAATCTTGCTAATGGTCTATCAATTTTATGTATGTTTTCAAAGAACCAGCTTTTAGTTTCATTTATCTTTTGTACTTTTTTGTTGTTGTTGTTTCAATTTCATTTAGTTCTGCCCTGATCTTGGTAATTTCCCTTCATCTGCTGGGTTTGGGTTTGGTTTGTTCTTGTTTCTTTAGTTACTTAAGGTGTGCGCTTAGAGTGTCAGTTTATGTTCTTTCAGTCTTTTTGATGTAGGCATTTAGGGCTATGAACTTTCCCGTTAGCACCGCCTTGCTGTATCCCAGAGGTTCTGATAGGTTGTGTTATTATTGTCATTCAGCTCAAAGAATTGTTTAATTTCCATCTTGATTTTGTTTTGATCCAATGCTCATTCAGGAGCAGGTTATTTAGTATATATGTATTTGCATGGTTTTGAAGGTTCCTTTTAGAGTTGATTTCCAGTTTTATTCCACTGTGTTCTGAGAGAGTTCTTGATATAATTTCAATTTTCTTAAATTGATTGAGGCTCCTTTTATGGCCCATGATATGGTTTATCTTGGAGAAAGTTTCATGCATTGTTGAATAGAATGTGTATTCTGTGGTTGTTGGATGAAATGTTCTGTATATATCTGTTAAGTCCATTTGTTCCAAGGTATAGTTTAAATCCACTGTTTCTTTGTTGACTTTCTGTCTTGATGACCTGTCTAGAGCTGTCAGTGGAGTACTGAAGTTCCCCACTATTATCGTGTTGCTGTTCCTCTCATTTCTTAGGTCTATTAGTAATTGTTTTATAAATTTGGGAGCTCCAGTGTTTGGTGCATATATGTTTAGGATTGTGATATTTTCCTGTTGGACAAGGTCTTTTACCATTATATAATGTCCCTTTTTGTCTCTTTTAACTGCTGTGGCTTTAAAGTTTGTTTTGTCTGATATAAGAATACCTATTCCTGCTCACTTTTGGTGTCCATTTGCATGAAATTCCTTTATCCACCCCTTTACCTTAAGTTTATGTGAGTCCTTATGTGTTAGGTGAGTCTCCTAAAGGAGCAGATGGTTGATGAGTTCTTATCCATTCTGCAGTTCTATATCTTTTAAGTGGAGTATTTAGGCCATTTACCTTCAATTTTAGTATTGAAATGTGAGGTACAGTTACATTCATTGTGCTCTTTGTTTGCCTGTGTTCTTTGGTTTGTTTTTTGTTTTGCTTTTTAATTTGTATTTTTGTTTTACAGGTCCTGTGTGATTTACGCTTTAAAGAAGTTCTGTTTTGATGTGTTTCCAGAATTTGTTTCAAGATTTAGAGCTCCTTTTAGCAGTTCTTGTAGTGGTGGTGTGGTAATGGTGAATTATCTCACCATTTGTTTGTCTGAAAATGACTGTATCTTTCCTTCATATATGATGCTTAGTTTCACTGGCTACAAAATTCTTGGCTGGTAATTTTTTTTTTTTTTTCTGAGGAGGCTGAAGATAGGTCCCCAACCCCTTCTAGTTTACAGGGTTTCTGATGAGAAATCTGCTGTTAACCTGATAGGTTTTCCTTTATAAGTTGCCTCATGCTTCTGTCTCACAGCTCTTAAGATTCTTTCTTTCGTCTTAACTTTGGATAACCTGATGACAATGTGCCGAGGTGAAGATCTTTTTGCAATGAATTTTTCAGGTGTTCTTTGTGCTTCTTGTATTTGGATGTCTAGGTCTCTAGCAAGGCCAGGGAAGTTTTCCTTGATTATTCCCCCAAATATGTCTTCCAAGCTTTCAGAATTTTCTTCTTCCTCAGGAACACTGATTATTCTTAGGTTTGGTCATTTAACATAATCCCAGACTTCTTGGAGGTTTTGTTCATATTTTCTTATTCTTTTTTCTTTGCCTTTGTTGGATTGGGTTAATTTGAAGAACTTGTCTTCAAGCTTTGAATTTCTTTATTCTACTTGTTCAATTCTATTGCTGAGACTTTACAGAGCATTTTGCATTTCTAAAAGTGTATCCAGTGTTTCCTGAATTTTTGATTTTTTTTTCTTTAAGCTATCTATTTCCTTGACTATTTCTCCATTCACTTCTTGTATCATTTTTTGGATTTCCTTGCATTGGGTTTTGCTTTTCTCTGGTCCCACCCTGATTAGCTTAATAACTAACCTCCTGAATTCTTTTTCAGGTAAATCAGGGATTTCTTCTTGGTTTGGATCCACTGCTGGTAAACTAGTGTGATTTTGGGGGGTATTGAAGAGAACTTGTTTTGTCATATTACTAGGGTTGGTTTTCTGGTTCCTTCTCATTTGGTTAGAATCTGACAGAGGGAAGGTCTAGGGCTGAAGGCTGTTGTTCAGATTCTTTTGTCCCACAGGGTGTTCCCTTGGTGTAATACTCTCCCCCTTTTCCTATGGATGTGGCTTCCTGTGAGCTGAACTGGAGTGACTGTTGTCTCTCTTCTGGGTCTAGCCACCCACTGAGTCTACCTAGCTCCGGGTTGGTACTCTGGGTTGTCTGCATAGAGTCCTGTGATGTGAACCGTCTATAGGTTTCTCAGCTGTGAATGCCAGCACCTGTTGTGGTGGAGGTGGCAGGCGGGGGGTGCAATAGACTCCATGAAGGTTATTAGTTTTGGTGGTTTAATGCTCTATTTTTGTCTGGTTGGCCTCCTACCAGGAGGTGGTGCTTTCCAGAAAGCATCAGCTACAGTAATGTGGAGAGGGACTGGCAGTGGGTGGGGCCCTAGAACTCCTAAGATTATATGCCCTTTGTCTTCTGCTACCAGGGTGGATAGGAAAGGACCATCAGGTGGTGGTGGGACTAGACGTGTCTGAGCTGAGACTCTCCTTGGGTGGCTCTTGCTGCGGCTGTTGTGGGGGATGGGGGTGAGGTTCCCAGGTCACTGGAGTTATGTACCTAGAAGGATTATGGCTGCCTCTGCTGGGTCATGCAGGTTGTCAGGGAAGTGGGGGAAACCTGGCAGTCACAAGCCTCACCCAGCTCCCATGCAATCCAAAGCGCTGGTCTCACTCCCACCATGCCTTCCCACAACAGCCCGGAGTCTGTTTCCAGGCAGAGGGCAAGAGGGGCTTGAAAACTTGTCCCAGGTTAGAAAGAAAATGGCTTGGTTCTTTCCCTGCCTGTGAAGTCCGCATACCCGATTTGCGCCCTCCCCCGAGTTCTGGCCAGGAGGCTTCTTGCCCCATTCAAGTTGTTACAAACTTCAGCTACAGAATTCCTTCTCCCTGTGGAGTTTTACCTCCTGCTCCTCTGGCCACCCTCCTGTTGGATCCCTGTGGTGCCAGGCAGGAATGGGCTACCAGGGGATGCAGCGAGCTCCCAGGGCCTTTCTGCTGCTTCCTCTACCCCTGTATTTTGCTCAGGTCTCTAAATTGACTCAGTTCCAGGTAAAGTGAGAAATTTCTCTTGCAAACAGACCTTCAGCTTCTCCAGAGGGGTATGTGTTTGGGAGAGGAGGGTCTCTCTTTCCTACTGCCACAGTTGGGGCACTCACAGTTTTTGGGGTATCTCCCAGGTCCTGCAGGAACAGTCTGCTTCCTTCCGAGGGTCTCGATAATGCATTTACTGAATATGGAGCCACCAAGCTCATGTGTTCTGGAGAGTCTCGTGGACATGATCAATGAGAGAAGCAATTAGGGGTGCCATGTGCTGGGAGGGGGTGATTCAGGGTTGTCTTAAGAAATAGGCAAGGCCTTAAGCAAATTACCTTGTACTTTGCCACTCCAACATTTACATTACAGGTAAAATCAAGTTAAAATGAATATTAAGGATAATTTTGTAGAACTCTTACAACTCAATAATAGCAAACACTCCCAAATAATCTGATTTAAAAATGGACAAAGAACCTGAGTAGATTTCTTTTTTTCAGACAGGGTCTTGCTCTGTCACCCAGGTTGGAGTGCAGTGCTGCCATCTTGGCTCACTGCAACCTCTGCCTCCTGGGTTCAAGAGATTCTCATGCCTCAGCCTCTGAGTAGCTGGGATTATAGGTGCACACCAACACACCTGGTGAATTTTTGTATTTTTAATAGACACGGGGCTTTGCCATATTGGCCAGGCTGATCCCAAACTCCTGACCTCAAGTGATCCACCTGTCTCAGCCTCCCAAAGTGCTGGGATTACAGATACAAGCCACCATGCCCAGCCAATTTTTTTTTTTTTTTTTTTTTTGAGACAGAGGCTGGAGTGCAGTGGCACAATCTTGGCTCACAGCAACCTCCGCCTCCCTGGTTCAAGGATTTCTCATGCCTTAGCCTCCCCAGTAGCTGCTATTACAGGCTTATACAACCATACCCGACAAATTTTTTGTATTTTCAATAGAGACAGTGTTTCATTGTGTTGGCCAGGCTGGCCTTGAATTCCTAGCCTCAAGTGATCCGCCCACCTCGGCCTCCCAAGATGCTGGGATTACAGGCGTGAGCCACTACACCTGGCCTGAATAGATTATTTTTAAAAACATACAAATGGTCGACAGGTATATGAAAGGTGCTCAGCATCACAGATCATCAGGGAAATGCAAATCAAACCCACAATGAGATATCACTTCACACCTCTTCAGATGGCTATTATCAAAAAGACAAAAGATAAGTGTTGGTGAGAATTTGGAGAAAGAGAACCCTTATCCACTGTGAGTGGGAGCATAAATTAGTACAGCCACTGTGGAAAACAGTATGGAGGTTCCTCAAAAATTTAAACACAGAACTACCATGTGATCCACCAATTCCACTTCTGAGTGCATATCCAAAGAAAATAAAATCTCAAAGCGATATGTACACCACCGTGTTCATTGCAGCATCAATCATAATAGCCAAGACCTGGAAACAGTGTAAGCATCAGCTGATGAAAGAAGAAAGAATGAAGAAATTGTGGTATGTGTGTGTGTATACACACACACACACACACATTGGAATATTATTTAGCCTTAAAAAAGGAAATTCTGTCATTCATGACAACATGGATGAACCTGGAGGATAGTATGCTAATTGAAATAAGCCAGACACAGAAAGACAAATATTGCATGATCTCACTTACATGTGGAATCCAAAAGAATAAAACTTACAGCAACAGAAAGTAAAAGAGGGATTACCAGGGGTTGGAAGGTGGGGGAAATGGGGAGATGCTGGTTAAAGGATACAAACCTTCAGTTATAAGATGTATGAATTCTGGAGACCTAACATATAGCATGGTGACAATAGTTAATAATCATGTATTACGCACCTAAAACTTGCTAAGAGAGTAGATCTTAAGTTCTGAACACACACACACACACACACACACATCCATGTAAGATGATGGCTATGTTAATTAGCTTGATTGTAGTGATCATTTCACAATGTATATTATGTATATGTATATCAAGATATCATGCTGTACACCTTAAATATCTTTTTTGGTCAGTTATACCTCAGTAAAGCTGGGATGGGGGAAGGACAATTTTGCAAGAGAAAATTTAGCACACAAAAAGTCTTGACCACAGGTGACAGCTAGAAGTAGGAACAACTTTCAGCTTTGTTTTGGAATGCTGGAGCAAGCAATAAATGCTCATAGGTGAAGAATCTTACGGTCTTTGTTGGTGTTAGTAGGGAACCTTTTCCTTTTTTCCTACCTCCTGCCCTCCTGAGTCCTGCAGAAATGTAGTACCTGCTGAAGACAGCAGGGTGCAGTGTGAGTGCCCAAATTTGCCTAGCCCTGGCCATGTTTCTGGTGATTCAAGTTAAAGATCCCAAAGTCCAGAGAGGTGTCTTGGTTTTATTTGAAAGGAAGCAAAGAGATCCATGATGAGAATGGCATCTTTTGAAGAAGTCCTGGGGGAACAACTGATGTAAACAGAGGAACTAGGTCTGTTACATGTAGATCAACCAAAATTCTACCCAAGAGCTGATGTTTAGGCTTGGGCTCAATACTTCTCAATGTCAAGGTTCACAATGTAAGGGCAGTTAACCAAACCTTTAAGGACAGTCACAAATGTTAATACATACATAGCAAAGCTGGCCACTAGTTTACCTGCACCATCAGTGTTAAGAAACAGAATTGTAATTTTCACTGGAAAAATTTGTCATAATTGCCCATGTGCTTAATCTAGAAGTCATCATCATTGCCATCATCATTACTATTACTTGCATATTACGGGTTTCTTTCATTGACAAAAAGATGCAGACCTTTTAAAGGGAGAAGGTCTTTTACTTTAATGCTTCAAAGTCCTTTGGGATGTATTTTCCCTTCACTAGGTATTAACTTGTGATTAACAATCTGCCCACTATAGCACTTTAAAACACCAAATAATAGGCACTTCTGTTTATACCAAAGGCCTATTAAATTTTAATTTAGATATACTCTGTTAACCTTCGTCCATATAAATAAAATACCTTCCCTAAAGAGAAAAAGTAAATCTCATTGAGCTCCCTTGGTGAATACCTTGTACATCTTGAAAACAGAGACAGGGAGATCTTGCAAATGAGAGTACTAGAGGGGGACTCAGAGAGAAGTATTCATTTATTCATTTAATAAATATTTATTGAACATCTATTATATGCTAGACAGGATGCTAGGTATGGGTATACAGACGAGAACAAGAAGGAATTATGATATTTCTGTAGACTTTGCTTTTTCCATTCTCTGAAATAAATACATTCACTTTTGATGCTTATATGTCACTTTGAGATGATGATAATGCTCAGTGACTTTTAAAAACAATGCTAATTCAATTCTGATTTGACTCACAGTTTGAGAACCTGCTGAGGGCTCCTGTGACAGTTTTACATGTGGTTATGCCATTTGATTTAATAAGAACAGCACCTTTAATAAGAACAGCTCAGCCTCCCAGAACATACTGAGAGGTGGAGAGCAGAAATTTACCAGTTGATAACAAAAAAACAAGGCTCAGAGAGGTCAAGTGAATTGTCTGCAGTATCACATGAGTTAGTGGAAAGCCTGTGGCCAGAACCCATTGCCATTGCAATGAAAATATTTTTAGATATTCTTTTAATTCTAAGCTGATATCCTGTATTTAGAAACTCTCAGAAATCATTTTCAGAGTTTATGGGATGTACTCTGGTATGTATCAGGGCTTCCGTTTTCATGTTTCCTCACAATTTGTACTTTGTGACAAGTCTCATTTCCTTTCTGTAGCTAACCTTATGTTTTGGTTACTAGTCTCTGGTAGCTGTTTTTCATATCAATTCTTCTTAAAGATTGGATTTTCCTTTTTTTTTTTTTTTTAAAAAAAAACATAGTAACTATCAATGCTCATAATAAAGATTGTTGTTTCAAAGTTCACAGTTATCTAAAATAAGTGTTAATTTATTTTTGAGACAGGGTCTTGCTCTGTCATCCACACTAGAATGCAGTGGCATGATCCCAGCTCACTGCAGCCTCCAACTCCTGGGCTTAAGCGATCCTCCTGCCTCAGCCTCCCATGTAGGTAGGATTACAGATGTGTGCCACCAGGCCCAGCTAATTTTTTATCTTTAATTTGAGAGATAAGTCTTGATATGTTGCCCAGGCTAAAATAACTTTCTTTCCTTTTTCCCTCACCTGAAGCTTTTATTTGGTAAACGTCAGATGACCATTTTCCTCAAGAAACAAGAGGCTACAAAATTTTTTAAAAAATTGTAAAAAAATATTGATACAGGTAGGAAATGTTTGACTAAATTAAATTCTATGATAATTAATGAACCTTATATATCTTTAATTTCCTGTGAAATACAAAGAACAATGTTGTTTTTTTTTTAAGTTTGGGGTACATCTGCAGGTTTGTTACATAGGTAAATTGTGTCATGGGAGTTTGCTGTATAGATTATTTCATCACCCAGGTATTAAGCCTAGTACCCATTAGTTATTTTTCCTGATCCTCTCCCCCCTCACCCTCACCCTCTGATAGGTCCTAGTTTGTGTTGTTCCCCTCTATGTATCCACGTGTTCTCATCATTTAGCTCCCACTTACAAGTGGGAACATGTGGTATTTGGTTTTCTCTCCTGTGTTAGTTTTCTAAGGATAATGGCCTCCAGCTCCATCCATGTCCCTGCAAATGCAGGACATAATCTTGTTCTTTTTTTTTTTTTTTTGAGACAAAGTCTCCCGCTGTCACTCAGGCTGGAGAGCAGCGGTGCGATCTCGGCTCACTGCAACCTCCACCTCCCCGGTTCAAGCAATTCCCCTGCCTCAGCCTCCCAAGTAGCTGGGATTATAGGCACATGCCACCATGCCTGGCTAATTTTTTTGTGTTTTTAGTAAGATGGGGTTTCACCATATTGGCCAGACGCGTCTCAAACTCCTGACCTCAGGCAATCCGCCTGCCTTGGCCTCCCAAAGGGTTGAGATTGCGGGCATGAGCCACCGCACCTGGCCAGGACATTATCTTGTTCTAAAAGGACTTTTTAATTTGGGGATTTTCATATAGAGCATCTTTGCCAATCTATTTGTTTAGAGACTTTTATATGAGAAACAGGAATAGAAGAATTACTATATAAATGTATATTTATATGAAATGAATCCAATATAAGGTTTGTAAGACTTAGATCATCATTTTCATCCATATGTGTTCTGTGCTTTTTTTCCCACCACCCTTCACAGCCTGTTTCTTACCCTTCTCATATCCTAATTATCTTTTGGCTGAAATCCCACCTTCTCGGTAAAACCTTTCTTGATTGCTCCAAATAGAAGGGACCTTCCTCTTGTCTGAATTCATGTAGAAAAATCATTTGGCAGTTAAACTGACATTACCTTTTTAATGTCTCTTTTATTGTTCTATGTAGTTGTCACTGAAGCCTTTTCTTGCTACTCATTTTTCAAGCCTGTCTTCCCAACTAGAATGTGAACTCCCTAAAGGCAGGCACTTCCACATCTTTTGCATTTTTGCAGCTTCTCTAGCACCTAGCATAATGGCTTATACATAATAGATGCTCAATAAACACTTATTTTGCTTAGAATTTCCCAAAAGTGAGTAAGTAACTGCAAAAGATCTGGATCATCTAGAAGTTCCAAAAGTCCATAAATCAACAAATAACGATCAGGTGGCTGGCCAAATAGGACCATATCGTTGTATTAGACATCATGAAGAGGTAAAAAAATTTCAAGGCCTAGTACATTTTCTAAAGGATTAAAAAAATATCATGGAGGCAATATTTGTACCTATGAATCAATACAAGTATAAAACAATTGTGTGCATGTATAGCAAATACAATGGGATGATGGATATGAAATAAACTTTATCATGATATGGGAGATGTCATTTATCTGTTCCCAGCCCACCTAACAGAAAGCCAGAGTAGGTCCTCTGAAGATGTTTGTTCTATGAACATGTCATCTTCCTCAACTTAAAGCCTTTAGTAGGTACTTCATGTTCCTCCTAGAACCTACTAGAAACTGTTCATCACTGGCCCTGGCTCCAGGACCCATCGGGATTTGGAAATAGCTTTTGCCGCTATTTGTTTACTGCTTGGATCCCTTCACATATATCATCCTGACGTGGGAAGGCCAGATCTCCAGCATGGCTGCCTTGTAGCTCTGCATATTCTGGAGGGCTATGTATTCTGCAAGCTGTCTCTGAAGGCCTGGAATTTCCCCATGTCTAGGGCACCAAAACCCTGGACCTAAATCCACTGGCAGGAGTAGTCTTAGACCATGCTCTACCATCTCCACTTCCCAGGGACCAGCCCCTTCTTCCTTTATTACAAACTGACCCTGTGTTCTGCTTGATGCTTCCAATGTTGAAGTCCTCCATTTCCAGAGCTGTTCTTCTATTCTGCTAGAACCTCATTCTCATTTCCTTAGGTCTACAGAGGATTTTCCACTTTCCTATCTGGAGTTGATTCACAGCTGTGGGACTGTGCTTGATGCAATGCTGTCATTTTATCTATTTTGCCTTGGCCCCCAATCCCCTTTGCCCTTCCCATGTCAGCATGGTAAATTATGGGGCTCAGCTGGGGCCAGTGGGCATGAATTTGAAATGGATGCAGTCACCTCAGTTTTCTGCTTTCCATGTCTATTGTAAGACCTGTGTATATGTGAGTTAGCTTATGTATGTGAAAGTACTTTGCAAACTCTAACATGCCATACAAATTTATTATCATTATTCTTGTATTTTTTCTGATTAGAAATATAATACATTTTTACTTTTTATTTTTTTGAGACAGGGTATCATTCTGCTGCTCAGGCTGGAATGCAGTGGCACAGTCATGGTTCACTGCAGCCTCAATCTTCCAGGCTCAGATGATCCTCCTACCTCAGCCTACTGAATAGCTGGGACTATATAGGTGCACACCACCATGCCCAGCTAATTTTTAAATTTTTTTTTTGTAGAGACAGGGGTTTTGCTATGTTGCCTATGCTGATCTCAAACTCCTGAACTCAAGCAATCCTCCCATCTCAGCCTCCCAAAGTGCCAGATTGACACGCATGAGCCACTGAGCCTGGACTATAATACATGTTTACTTTTTAAAATGTAAATGCAGAAATCACAAAGAACAAAATAGCAACCACCCTCTATATTAGTACCCTATTGCTGCTGCAGCAAATTGCCACAAAATTACTGGCTTAAAACAACAAAGATTTATTATTTTACAGTTCTGTGGATCAGAAGTCTCACTGGGCTAAAAATCAAGATGTGGGCAGGGCTTCGTTCCTCCTGGAGACTACAGAAGAGAATTTGTTTCCTTGCCTTTTCTGGCTTCTAGAGGCTGTATGCATTCACTGGCTCATGGTCCCTTCCTCCATTTTCGAAGCCAGCAGCACAGCATCTTCAAATCCTTCTCTATGACCCTCCTGCCTCTGTCTTAAAAGGACCTAGATAATTATATTGGGGCTACCTGGATAATGCAAGATAATCTTCCCATCTCAAGATCCTTAACTTAATCAATATGCAAAGTCCTTTTGCCACGCAAGATAGTGTTTATACATTTGGGGAATTAGGGTATGGATACTTTTAGGGGACCATTACTCTGCCATCCTCCATCTTGATGTCCAGAAGTAATGACTTATAACATCTTAGCATATAACTTTAGATTCTTTTAAATCTGCATTTGTATATATTTTTTTCTTTTTATGAAATTATCATATTGCATATATTGCTTGTGATCTACTTTTTACCTTTATTCTATAAAGTTTCCTGTTATTCTTTAAAAACATTAGCTTTAATGTCTTCATAGTATTCAATTTCATTGGTCTATCAAAATTTGCTTTAAAAATTCTCTATTGTTGGAGATCAGGTACGATGGCTCATACCTGTAATCCCAGCACTTTGGGAGGCCAAGGCAGGTGGATAACCTGAGGCCAGAAGTTTGAGACCAGCCTGGCCAACATGGCTAAACGCTGTCTCTACTAAAAGTACAAAAATTAGCCAGGCGTGATGGTGTATGCCTGTAATCCCAGCTACTCGGGAGGCTGAAGCATGAGAATCACTTAAGCCTGGGAGGCAAAGGTTGCAGTGAGGCAAGATCATGCCCCTGCACTCCAGCCTGGGCAACAGGGTGAGACTCTGTTTAAAAAAAAAAACTCTATTGTTGGAATTTAGACTATTTGAAATATTCTGCTATTCTTAATGATGTGATTAATATATGTATATTTAAATCTCTGTGATTATTTCCTGGTAATAACTTTTAAAAAGTGGATATTATTGAAATTTGAATTTGCTGATACAGAAAATAAGTACTTTACAATGTTATTAAAATAAAGAATCTTTTGAACTGTAGGTTACCTGAGATGCAAAATAAGCTAACCTCATTTTACAGCTGAGAAAACTGAAAATGAGAGAAAGTGATAAGCTCAAGGTAATATAGCAAATTAGAAGAGTTAGAGGCCAGGTGCAGTGGCTCACACCTGTAATCCCAGCACTTTGGGGGAGCCAAGGCAGGAGGATGGCTCAAGGCCAGGAGTTCAAAACCAGCCTGGGCAACATAGCAACACCCTATCTCTACAACGAAAAAGAAAAGAAAAAAGAAAGAGAGCTGGATTCGACTATATGAAACTTTAGTATGATGAAGAACATTACAAATAAAACACAAATGACAGGACTGGGTTCCAAGCACATGAGGCATGGAGGGGTAGGGCACAGATATAGCAGGCAAAGGAGATGGCAAGAGTGGTTAGGAGATTAGTTACATTAAACAAATATGTAAACTGACTGAGCAAGTAAGTAACTATATTGAGGGATAAAGACTCAAGCTTCTCATTGTTGGAGAAGGTATTTATTTTTTAGTGTTCTAATAAAACTTTATTTATAAAAAAATGAATGGTGGGTCAGATTTAGCCTGTAGGTCATATTTTATCAACCCCTGCTCTAGACTATCTTAATCTTTCTGTTTCTGGGATCTTTGTCCTCCCTCCCCCCTCCCCCTTTCTTCCTTTCTTCCTTCTCCTTCTCCTCCTTTTTTGATACTGGCTCT
Source organism: Cacajao melanocephalus (assembly GCA_963573385.1). Classification (NCBI taxonomy): domain Eukaryota; kingdom Metazoa; phylum Chordata; class Mammalia; order Primates; family Pitheciidae; genus Cacajao; species Cacajao melanocephalus. The sequence continues at coordinate 72,761 of CAUYLG010031969.1, forward strand.
CTGCTGCCCAGGCTGGAGTGCAGTGGTGCAATCACACCTCACTGCAGTGTTGACCTCCCAGGCCCAAGTAATCCTCCCATCTGAGCCTCTCAAATAGCTGGGATCACAGATGAGTGCCATTATGCCTGGCTAACTTTGTTTATTTTTTAAAATTTTTCTGGCAGAGACTGGGTCTTACTATGTTGCCCAGGCTGGTATTGAACTCCTGAGCTCAAGCAATTCTCCTGCTCAGCCTCCCAAAGTGCTGGGATTATAGGCATGAGCCACCATACCTGGCCTGGGATTTTATTTTGTAAATATACACAGTTACTATGTTCCAAGCTCTATTTAGTTTTTTTTTTTTTTTAATTTGTAAGCTAAAATAATGGTTTCAGGTTGGGTTTTTTGGATATTTTTTAACTGATATATAATAGTTATATGTATTTTGGCCATACATGTGCTATTTTGGTACATGTATACAAGGTGGATACATTGTAATTGTACCCCAAATCAGTGTAAGCAGAATGTCCATCAAGATATTTACTTTTAAGTGTGGAAAAGGGGAATTCTAGAAAGAACCTTGAGGTGCTGAATTGCAATTGGAGATGCTGGCAGGAACTCATGGTTTTATAATATAAACACCGATAGATACAGAAACAGTTATAGATGCATACATGTGTGTATATGTACATGTGTGTGTGTTTCTATGCATATATGTGTGTATAATTGTGTGTATGTATTGTACATATGTAACACATGTACTTCTTAGCTCTGTCCACCGAGAGGTCTCAGAAGGAGTGACGCTCTAGAAGCAATGACGGCACTAAGAGCCCAGATCTTACAGGGCTTCTGGGTCGATCCTAGGTCTGGGGAAAGAAAAATAAAAAATGAGCCTAGAACATCTTATTGTGTCAGAAAGTAAGATAAGCTCAAAGAATGATGAGGATATGTCAAAAGGACACAAAAGACACCCTGAAGGGTCTCCCACTGGACAAATCTGGAACAACTAGGCATCGAAACAATGAAAGTATCAAAATAGGAGAGATCCAAGATGGCCGATTAGCAGCAGCTCAAGATTGTAGCTCCCAGTGAAAGCGCAGACAGCGAGTGGACACCGTACTTTCAGACGAATTTTTGTTGCCCAAAGACTGGGAGATTCCCAGCGGAGGAGCCACACGGGTCACCAGCGTGACTCTTTTGGCCGGTGTGGCTGTTTTGTCGGCACCCCGGCGCGGTGCGGCACTTCTTAATGCGGAGTATACGGGACTGGGTGCCCTTTGAGTCGGGCTTGGCTGGTCCCATCCCCACAAGGAGAACAGCAATTGGAAGCGCTGAGGACTGAGAGTTTCACAGCAAGCACAGCTGAACCTGGGAAGGCCTAGCTCTGTGGGGAAGGGGCTTCCGCCGAAGGAAAACTAAGAAACAGAAAAAACTTCATCACCAACAAGCTGGACGTCCACTCAGACCCAATCTGAAAGTCGGCAATTACAAAGATGACAGGTGGATAAATCCACAAAAATGGGAAGAAACCAGTGCAAAAAG
>CAUYLG010031972.1:0-33787 GCA_963573385.1 Cacajao melanocephalus
GGGAGGGACAGCGGGGTGTGGTGAGTTGGGAAGAGAGAGCATGGGGAGGAAGGCAGCAAATCACACTGCCATGTGTGTACCTATGCAACAATCTTTCATGTTCTGCACATGTACCCCAAAACCTAAAATGCAATAAAAAAAATAAATAAAAAATAATAATTAAAAAAAAATCTTTTCTATGAACTGTATAATTATAGGGCTTTGGGGGGTGTATAAATTAACATGTATATATGTATTCATTTAACAAAGCATCACACAGTTAAAATAAATTTAAAATAAAAGGAAAACAGATAAATAAAAAATTGACTTGAATTTATTCTGTCTTTAGCAGGTAGCAGCTTTAGTTCTCTAAATGAAGTTCAAATATTTAGGGTTTAATAGATTAGTGAACTCAACTAAACTAATACATGCCTTGCAACTGTGCACAAGTTCATGGGATTATGGGTTAAAAGTCACCAATAAACTATTTGGCTTGGCCATGCTCCTCTTTTCTTTATTTACAATGACTATTTTTATTTGAATACAAACATAAATATCTTTAATTTGGAAGTTATATATTTTTTAATTTTAAATTTTTCCTTTTAAGGGACAGTGGAGGTCATGTGGATTGATTACCTTATTAGACAATCATTAGTGAAAATTTGAAACTGCCTTTGTTAATGAGGAGTAAGAGGGTTGCAACTCTACGTTGAACTGTGCTTAAAGAGATTTCCTTCTCATTTTCTCATTGGGGAAAAAAGCAGTTAAGTTAAATCATTTGATTTAGACTGAACAAAATTTCAACATAAATCTCATTATCTCTTCACTATGTAATCAAAGGAAAATTAATTATTTAAAGTTTAAGATCTTTATTTGCAAAATGGGCATAATAATAATCCTATGGCAGGATTTACGTGAAAACTACATGATAAAAGCATAGGACTAAGTAACTTATTAAGCTTTTGTAAAATAACCTATCTGTCATAGTCTTTTTCAATTTTTAATTTTTGTTGGTATTTATATTTGTGGGGTACATGTGATGTTTCGGCACAGATATGGAATGTGAAATAATCACTTCATGGAGAATGGGGTATACATCCGCTCAAGCATTCATCCTTTGTGTTATAAACAATTCAATTATACTATTTTAGTTATTTTAAAATTTTAAATTATTTTATTCTTATGTATTTGAGCCAACTGAGACATTAGATTCTCTCCCTAGACTAATGAATATCACTTGAGTAAACAAATAAAATAAAATAACAAAAAAATTGCTGGAGTTGGGAAAACCACTTTCTTGACAAAAGTAGTACAAGGAGCATACATTCATTAGTCACTAAAACTTTTATTTCCTATCTTCACTGGTTCCTTGTATTATGTATATATAATATGTATATATGCACACACATACACATACATACATGTTTATAGGCATGTATACACACACATATATATACTTCATGATATCAACATTTTTCAAAACATTTATTTTTTGCTTACTTTTTCAGAGACAGTTTTTAGGCCATAATCCATGATCATGTACAATAACTAAAAAGCAATTATTTAATGTATGTATTTTAATTTAATTTGTATTTCATTTTTATCAAATTTTTTATGTTTTCCTGAGCTTTTCACTCATAAAACTGAGGTGATAATATCTGAGTCACAGAGATTTTTCCATATTTTAATAGTTTGTACACACATCTATGAACATATTATTTCTGTAATATTAATTATGAAGAGACTTAAAAACTATGCATGTAAAATATAGTTAAAAGAGAAATAGTTATAGATAATCAGAAGTCCTGAAAAAATTTAGGTAACATTAGAGGAAAGTAAGAATCACTATGATGTTTTCAAAAAGAAAATACTTTGAAGAGAAAGTGATTTATTATTTTTTGTAGGACAGTCTGGTGTTGCAAAATGATCAATAGGAAGTTATTACTTCAGTTAAGCTTAAGGTTGATGATAAAGAGAAGAAAGAAGCAAATTGAAAATCTTTAGCTACAAAGAAAAAACAAGCATGCTCTAAGTACCAATAAGATTAGATATGAAAAGCATTCATACCTTGAATATTGCTTACAATTATGATCATATTTATGTCACTTTAAAATATTTTATTTATATTTCCCAAAAATACTCAGTGGAATACTATATATATGAGCAAAAATCATGTAAACTTTTGCAAATGTTTTATAAAAACATAGTCTTTTACTTTGGCTAACCAAGATACCATAATTACTATCATAATTCACCATATTCCCAAACTAGTATCTAAAAGTGTATGTCTATTTAATGTATACATATATGTATATATATTTAAATATGTCACAATTAAGAACAAAGATCTATCATACCCACGGAGAGCTGAAATTGCCTTGTTAAATAATAGGCTCTTCAGGCACACAAGTGTCTACAGATTATAAAAATGGTTATGTTTTTCTCTTACTCAAATACTATTTCCAACAGTAGCTCATGTTGTCCACATGCACTGTGAAGACATTTTAATTCTGATTCATACCACCTTTTACATTTGCTTTCTGTCAGAAAAATACATATTCTGTCATCATAAATTCTAACCTGCAAACCTTTTTCTTTACTGCATTCTTCCTATTCAGAACCATGCTACTCATCACTTGACAGGATGCAAAATGTAATGGTCATAAAAGTAAAGTCTGCTAACTTTCACTCCTGACAGTTTGTCAAAAGGCACATTAAAAATAATTGGAGAGAAACTGCACAGATTTTTTAAATGTATTGAGTCATTTTTCTTCAATGCCTGACTGGTCAGCTTGTAAGATACCATTCTCTCTATTATTAACAAGCCAACACTGCTGCTTTAATAAAAAAAAAAATGCACTGTATTGCACTCATCTTGCTCTTGGGGTTTGTTGACATAGACTTCTGATTTATCTGGAAAGTCAACAAGTAAAACGGTCCTTTAGTACATGACTAATTTATGTTTCCAAGTTTACCCTTCATTTAAATGTATGTATTTCCCAAGACTACTGGTAATATTATAAACACCACCTAAAGTAGAAATAATAAACCCATAATATGTTTCTTTCTATATTTTCATTATCAGACTAATGTCTTATTAAAATTTTAAAGACTTCAACTGTTATATATGTTCTAAGCTTAGTCTATCATAAATCATCATTTTAAAACATAATAGATAGTAGTGACATTGTTATATAGTCATATATATATATCATGGGAGCCTATAACAAGATAAAGCAAATGGCATAAATTGATCAACTCTATGAAGAGATAAAACATATTCTTTGGAATTTCCAATGAGAAAACCAAAACTGCATTAGAAAACTGGGAATTTAGGAATAAAAGGCAGCAAAAAAGAGCCAGATGTATGAATTTCCATTGATGTGTTAAAATCATGTAATCAGAATGATGTGCTTTCCTTTATTCTTAAAGAACATTAAAATAGGGATTCTTTCTGTATTATAATTATGAAACTTGATGATATATGAATTAATGATGATAATATATATGAATTAAACCAGATTTTAATCAACAGGATTATTAATATTTCACAGACTTTCTGTAGCTACAAAATAATAAGTATTAAACTAGAGCAATAATTACCACAGTCCTGTTAACTGTTGCCATACTTACGACATGTGATTTTTAAAGGTAGGAAGTAGAAAATTCTTTCATAGTACTTCAGAAGCTAGTTCGTTAAGATACAAAACTTTGGCTTCTGAAAATGTGTCATATATTTCTGAATGAAACTATGGAAATATTGTTTAAAAGTCCTTGAGTTTTCACAGACAATTTTGAGAAAAAGTATTATGGAGTTTAAAAATAAGTCTAATGCTATGTATCTTTAATAAATATATATCTTCATTTACAGTGATAATATTTAGGATAAATATGATATAATTCTCTTTTGCCTTTTTTGATGAATCTTTCTCCTTGGATTCCCTTAGTAAATTAAATCTTCACATTTAAAAAAATGTTTTTTGGAAGGTCAATTTGCTTTAACCATATAATTTCTGAAAAAAAATTCTCAGCTGAAATGATTAAGTGGATACAAGGTTTTTATTAAGAAGAAATATAGACAACTATCAAGAAGATCCCCTTTTCCTTTCTGTCTTCAAATCAAACAGTTAATTTTATGAAGCAGTAAGAGGAACAATTTCAAAATTTGTAGAAGCAAGCATCTGCCAGAAGGGTTTTTCAACAAAGTCACTTTATTCGCTTTTACAATTTTTTTTTAATTTTTAATTTTTGTGGGTGCATAGTAGGTATATATATTTATGGGACAAATAATGAAGTATTAAATGATTGCTTTAATACTAATTTAATGCTATTTATACACAAAATAAAAAAGCATTATCACATGACAAATGAAACATACTACCCAGCATACGTCAGACAGGATTATCTAAATTTTCTTGACATTGCACTTTGTTTGTTGGTGTAATAACTATTTATACGTGACTCAGTTTTATTTGGTGTACTTCAGAGGCATAAAAAATAAAGAATACATTGAAAAAATGAATTTTAAAAATTAGTCTACATAAAAAGAAAATAATAATATAATTTATGTAAGTTCTCCTTGAAAAATACAAGTCTACAACCCAATTGACCTACTTTTGGCCATTACCATGATCATGTACAATAACTAAAAAGCAATGATTTAATGTATGTATTTTAATTCAATTTATATTTCTCTTACTTTTATCCAATTTACTAGGTTTTATTCAGCTTTTGACTCATAAAACTGAGGTGATAACATCTGAGTCACATAGATTTTTCCATATTTTGTATAGTTTACACACATCTATAAACATATTATTTCTGTAATATTATTTATGATGAAGAGACTTATAAACTATGCATGTAAAATGTGGTTACATATTTAGAATATCTTTAGTTTTTAATTATTTGAATAGATCTAAGTCAGATTATATAGCTACAATTCTCTACTTAACAATTGTAGATAGGTTAGGAAATGTAAAAAATAAAATAAACTATCAATGATAGGGATGAGTTAAAATATGTTAGTTCTATGACTTATCAGCACCATTTCTGGTTTCCCTTTTTTTCTTTCAACAGAAATAGTTTTACACTATGAGATGTTTAAAATTATAGTAGGGTTTACTGAACAGTTTACTTTAAAAGATGGGTTTTTGGGAGGTGGAGGTTTTAGTGAGCTGAGATCGCGCCACTGTACTCCAGCCTAGCGCCTGGCAACAGAGCAAGTCTCTGTCTCCGAAAAAAAAAAAAAAAAAAAAAAAAAGATGGGTTATAAGCTTTTGCTCATATATCTCAGAAGTCAAGTTCTTGATATGATACAGCAATATTGCAAAATAGTATCAGCTGTAATATGACATTTTAGAAAAAACACGTCTTCCATGTTATATAAATAACAGATATGTTCTCTAAATATTTTTAGATATCTCTTTATGAAATTCTATACACGTTAGATTATTAGTATCTAATGCTGTCTTTCTAATGGCAGTGTTATACTGTTATACTGAAGTCTTCCAGATCTATTTCTATAGTCTAGATCTAGCTCTTGAGACACACACCTTTATAATTATTTCTTAGAACTTGACACACGTATTTTACTAGCACCTCAAATAGAAGTTGTACCAAATAACACTCTTCGTTCTAATGAATTTTATGCAGCCATTCTTTCATTCAGGTTTATGAGCTCTCAATCTTTTTTTTTTAAATAAATCATCCCTTCACTAACTTCCACAGTTTCAGGATTTTCTACTTTCCTCGCAACTCCTACAAAGGTTTAGTTTTTCTGTGTTATATCCCAGAAAGCCTCTGGTTCTTCCCTCTTATATTATTTTTCACTTATTTAACCTACAACTATATATTCTGACTTTAATGTAAACTTACTGTGGATTCAGCATCCACTTTAACCACTTCTCTAGCCTCAATCCTCATACAAGTCCATATCCCATAGCAGGAAATAAATAATATATATTGAATTAACTAATTAAAAATTTGTTCATCATATCGTACATAAAAACCTAGTTGGAAATATAATCCACATGTGTACTAACTCGATGTTTGTTGAATTTGATTTGGGGAAGATGACAATTTGTTTTGCCATCTGCATTTTAGCAATAAAATACAAAGAATTGTTAGTTAATAATGGCATTGCAACATTGACAGTTTCTGCAAGAGCAGATTAAATATAATAATGGAGGAAAATCCATGTTGCATGGTGTTAAGGTGTGTGGTTCATAAAGCAGTGAAAGCAATTGATAATTATGTTACTTTGAGAAATATGATGATGAAAGGATAGACAAACCCAAGATAGCAATTTGAATAGAAGATCAAGGAAGGTATTCATTGAAAAACATATGTTTTGCTTATACTATGTTTCACACATTTTACATTGTGCTAGTAATATAATGATGAGAAAGACACTGTACCACCTTCTATGAATTTCTCGTCTAGAAGTATAAAAGACAACTGAATTGGTAATTTTAATACAATGTCACAAGTAGTAAGCTAAGGTAAATAAACTAATTCAAGATTCTCACAGAATATTATTTCAGAAGGAGAAAATTTTAGGGATAATGAGAATAATAATGAAAAAAATCTGTACTAATTCAAGAGAGGGATAATAATGACTCAAAATATATAGAAACAATTAAAATAGAAATAGTCCTTGCTGGGAACGAGGAATGCACAAGACCAAGAAAGACTATTCCAGGGTTGCCAAAAACAAACAAACAAACAAACAAACAAATGAAACAGAGGTACCTGGAGCCATAGACCAAGGGAAGAGAACACTGGAGATACAAGGAGAAATCAACAAAAACTGATCTTGAATATACCAACTGAAGTTTCAAATTTGAGTGTATTATTTAACAAGGATGTGATTATTGGTAATGCATTTAGAAGATATAAAAATACATTTTAAAATGTTTTTCCCTTTAAAAATAAGATCTTACTAGCAAATTAGAGACTGGATAATAATGTGAGAATGAAAACGTACTGGAGTTGTGGAACAGGTAAGAGCAACAGGATAAAATTCTCCAAGTGCTCTAAAACGAAGAATATTTCTAAAAATTGACCAGGAGATGTACAGATAGACCATAAGGTAATATATAACTTACAAAATAGATAATTCCTGCATAAATTGTCAGATATTGAGTACATTAAAAATTTATTTCACAGAATAGTATTCTGAGATTTGCACAGTGATTTTCCCTGTGTGGGGAAAAGCCAACAACTTCAATATAAGCAAGGGATTTCTGTTACTGCAGTCACTTTATTGAACACTAAATAGAAACATAAGAAGTATTAGAAAGGTCACAGGAATTAGATCAGTGTCAAGATATATTGACCAAGAATCATAATGACTATGCTTTATGCATACACAAAGGAATAATTTTACCCTAGAACAAAAATTTGAATTTTTTTCTAAGTTAAAATAGGCAGAACTTGCACTAAAAATAAGTAGAGAGTTTTAATTTTTTTTTATTTAAGTCATTTAATTCTTACTTTCACATCATCAGCCACACAACAGTATACAAAATAATATGAGCAGACAAGATGGGACTGCCCAATAAATACTTGTAGTATCATTTAAAAAATGCTCTTTTAAAAATTTTTCACATGTTCTTCTTATCAATATGAAATCTTTGCTTCATAGGGACATACATATCAAATAAGCTATAAATGTAAATTATAAATGTATTTAATAAACATTTTAAGAAACATTCAAAAGAAAAACTAACAGTCAGAAAACTAATTACTATTCAGTAATGTGACTTTGGATTTTTCTGATTTTATATTTACTTAAAAATTTACAAAATATTAAAGCTTACTTGCAATTACATTGCAAAAACACAGCTGAAGAACTAAACACATAAATTGGGCTCTGTCATATGCACAAATATATGCAGCTTTAAATACCCAGAGCATACACAGAATGCTCATGTAGTGTAAACAACAAAATAATGAATCTGGCTGAAGCTACTGTAAATATTATGATATTCAATTTTATTTTTAATTTAACTAGAATATACCAAGGATAATTTGCATCCCTCAGTGTTGTTTATAATATTATGTAGTTAGAAAATCCTTTTGCTCTAGCTCTGCTTTCTAGTTTTTGCTTTTGTTCTTAAGAATTTAATTATGAACATTTTTGTGTATAGAAAAATAAGCATCTACCTGACAAATCAGTGTTATAGGTTTTTCAAGAATACCAAACAATCTGACCATTAATAGGCAACTTTTTCTAAAATAAATTATGTTTCTGTCAAATTGAAATCAAGTAGAAAATGTTTTATTATCTTCCTCAGTGATTTTAAAGACAGTCAAGTTTATATTTACGGCCCTGTAAATATGTGGATTTAATAGTATATATATAAAACAGTATGAAATTTATAACTTATTTTATTAAGGCAATGTATTTGTATATTATACTATGTTCTTCAGTGTGCTTTTGTATATATACATGCAATATTCTTCAGAAGTACAAGTATAATTAATAAAAGTTTTGATATGTAATTTAAGCACTATATATGCAAATGTTGGGTAAATGGAAATAAATTTGTTAGAATTATTATTGAATTAGTATTTTTGCATTATTATTAGATGACTATAAGAGTTATGATATAATAATGAGAATTTGTGAATCACAAAAAAACACATCAATATTTAGATGAACAAATGTGATTTTCACAATATTATAGCAATTTATGATAAGGTTTGGATAGCTATAAAAACAGACAAATTGAAATAAATTACATGTGCTGTCCTAGAAATCCAAGGCACTATTATAGCAGTCACTCCTTATCTGAGGTTTTGTTTTCCATTGTTGCAGTTACCTACAGACAACCATAGTTTAAAAATTTATATGGAAAAATCCATAAGTAAACCATTGTAAGTTTGAAATTTTGTTGTATTCTCAGTAGCATGATGAAATCTCACACTGCCCCTCTGCCTCCCATCTGGGACATGAACCATCTCTTTGTCAAGCATATCTATGCTATGTAGGCTACTAGCCCCTTAGTTCCAGGAAGGTTATCAGATCAAATGGACTAACAGTGCAGTGAGTGCCAGTCTTCAAATAACACTTATTTTTACCTAGTATCTCCAAAGTACAAGAGTAGTGATGCTGGCATATTGTTATAATCATTCTGTTTTATTATTGGTGTTGTTAATCTGTTACTCTGGCTAATTTATAAATTAAACTTTATCATAAGTGTGTATACATTAAGAAAAACATAGTATATGGAGAATTCAGTACTATCCCTAGTTTCAGACATTCACTGAGGGTCTCACAATGTATCCCCCATGGATGAAAGGGAACTATTATAATTATTACTGTTTCTAAAGGGAAAAATACATTATATGTGATGACACTAGATTTTCAATTAGAAAACATTACAGACATATTAATACGAAACGTGTTTCTGGATAACATAATTTTTTCTAATCTTTCTTAGAATTTGATGGTATAAACTATTAACGAAGCGTTATTGTTACTTTTGTCTAATCACATAATATTAGATTTTGATAATTTTTCTGTGGAAAATTCAATATGAATTTTTATGAGTATTTTGTTTTTGATAGATTTTGGCTATTTGTGGTTATGTTTTTGGCTCTGTATTTAGTATATTCTGCTCTTTAGACTTCGTACCATGTGTATTCTACAGTAATCTATAATTTCTTACAACTATAATTGTGAGAATATTTTAACGGCCTTAGTAATCAATATTGATCACTTAATTCTACAACTTTAAAACTGTTTGGCAAAAACTGAGAACGAAACCTAAATACAGCAGTAAATAATGTAGATGCAGCATGAATATAACACTTTGATGTTACATGGCCAACTATTTAGTGAAAGAGATAAACATGTATACAAAACACATTGCAAAACTGCTATAGCTTGCTATAACTGATAGGGTAACTATAGACAACAAAAATTTACTGTACATTTTAAAATAACTCAAAAGAGTGTAATGGGATTGTTTATAACACAAAGAGAGAGAAATATTTGAGATGATGTATACCTTTTACCCTGATGTTATTATAATGCATTGCAAGCCAGAATAAAGATATCACATGTTCCATAAACATATATACCTACTATGTACACACAAAAATTATAAATAAAAATGAAATCTATATTACAAAATAAAATATAAATTATAATATTTTAATATATATTTTATTATATATAATATCTAAGTATAATATATATGCCTATTATGTATATAACATATACCTATACCTACAATTATTCCTGTTTCTGTAAGGCAAAATTTTATATGTTACATGTGATGACTCTAGATTTTAAATTACAGATAGAAAACATATTTATGGATAACCTAATTTATTCTAATATATATATAAATATATATACTAAAAATATATATAAAAATATAAATATATTAATATATATATTCTAATCATATATATACACACACACACACACACACACACACACACACACATACCTGATAAGGGAGGCAATTATTTAGAACAGTTTGGGAGAGCTTTACTCCACTAAATTGACAAAATTTTGAACTGACTAATTTATGTTAGTAAGGTATTTATAATTTTATAATTACATTGTGTTGTGTCCAGAAATTGCAGGTGGTAAAGAAAACTAAAAATCCCAGATAAATTCTTTGCAGTGAACAGATGCAGCAAGTAAATGGTATAACCATAAGAATGAATCATACATTTATATATCTTTGAGCCCTGGATTTGCATTCTGATTTGCTGACTTGCTAGAAAACATAAGAAAATAAACTAAAAGCATTTGGATTACTATTAAAAAAAAAAAAAGAAAAGTAAAACTTTGGGGAGAAATTAAGAAGAATTATTTTACCTAGAAAATGTAACAGCATCTAATTCAGCCAAAAAGAATTGAACTCTTCTGTCAGAGTAAGCCTTGAGTAAGTTTATAAGGATACATTTGACTATCATGTTTTGCTCATAGTGAATTTCAGGCAAAATATTTTTTCATAGCTCTTCTCTTCCACACAAAATATCACCTCTCCTATAAATTAATGACCATTTAAATCATAAAATACTTAGTTTATTTTCAGATTTTTCTTTACCACAAACCATGGGATCCTTTTTATATTCACTTTTGCCTCTCATCTAACTCTCTTTTAGCCTGGAGTACTGGCAACTGGTTGTTTAAGAACTCTTGCTGGAATATTATTGATTTAAACTAAGGCTTCTGTTTTCTCCACATCCTCTACAACACTTATTATTTTTCATATTTTTTATAATAATCATTTTGATACTAACCTTTGTGAGGTTATATCTTATTGTGGTTTTAATTTGGATTTCACTAACAATGAGTGATACTGACCATTTGCTTCATAAATGTTCACCATTTGTTTTTGTTTTTGTTTGTTTTTAAATAAAAGCAAGTTTATTAGGAAAGCAAAGGAATAAAGAATGGCTACTCCGTAGGCAGAGCAGCACTGTTTGGTATTTGCATGTTTCCTTTTAAGAAATGTCTATGCAGGTCATTTGCCCATTTTCAAATGTATTTTTGTTGTTGTTGTTTGTTTGTTTTTCTGCTATTGCATTGTTTGAGTTACTTATGTATTTGGGATATTAACCCATTACAAGATATTCAGCTTATTAATGTTTTCTTCCATTCTGTAGATTGCCTCACATTGTTTTTATTGTTCTTTGTTTTATGAAATCCCACTTTTTGATATTTGGTTTGTTGCCTTAACTTTTAGGATCAAATCCAAATAAAATAAAATAAAAATTATTGCCCAGACCAATGTTGTATAGTTTTTCCCCATGATTTCTTCCAGTGATATATATATATATTTTTTAGTCAGGTCTTACATTTAAGTCTTTGATGCATTTTGAGTTGATTTTAGTAAGTGGCATGAGATAGGGGTCTAATTTAATTTATCTGCATATGGATATTCCAGTTTGTCCAACATCCTTTCCTGAAAAGACTGTTCTTTTGCCTTTGTATGTTCTTGACACATTTGTCAAAAATCAACTGTCTATTAATGAGTGAGTGCACTTCCAGGTTCTTTGTTCTGTTCTGTTGCTCTACGTGTCTATGGCAGGGATGTGGAGAAAAGGGAATCCTTGTACACTGATTTTTGGCAACATGGATAAACGTGGAGGCTATTATGTTAAGTGAAATAAATCAGGCATAGAAAAACAAAAGCTGCATGGTCTCACTTATATGTGGAATCTAAAATGATCAAACACATAGACACAGAGATCAGAATGGTGTTTATCAGAGATTGGGCTGTAAGGGAATTGGAGAGATGCTGGTCAAAAGGTAGAATGTTTCACTTAGGAGGAATAAAGGATACGTTTTTAAAGTGATGGACAGGTTTATTAGCTTGATTCAATCATTCCACATTGTACATACACATAATAGCATATTTTGTTCCCCTTAAATATATACAATTATCATTTGCCAATATCTAAAAAATTAATAAAAATAAAGATAGCTGGCATTCTTTATAATTACATTTCATCCTGTGGTTCATATTTTTCATTGAGATTTGAGTTTTCAACTTCTATGTTACAGTACAGAAAATGGGCAATCAATCAGAATATTTTAGGAGTCATACTCAATATAAGAAAGAGTATAATCAGCCTATTTCAGAAGCATAGCTGTTCCTGAGATTTATATATAAATCACATTGTGTGCTTTATTGCAATAATATGTAAATACACAAACATACTTCAGAACATTCTTGATGTTTGTGATAAAATAAGAGTAAATATTATAATAAAACTTTTATAATCATATTTGTACCAAGTGTGAACATCTCTAAGGAAAATAGGATATATTTAAAATTTGATGGGTCTCCTAAAAGCAAATATATGTGAAATATGTTTTTGCAGTTTGAACAGTTTCTACAAATGAATTTCACATATTTCTTGCAGCATTTAAATTCAAATACTTCTAATTAAACTGTAAGTATATGTCTTTCAGAGGCATAGTGAACTAAAGATACGCAAATTCAGGTGATGACTGTGTAGTTCTGGGAACCAAAGTCATTTTTTAATGTTAGACATTTGTATTGATTAGTTTGTTCTGCCTACATTCTACAAAATAAAAAATAAAAAAAAAAGTACCATAACTACATTATATCATTTGGATTTAAATTTCAATGTACATACCTTTATTAAAATGCTAGTAATAGACTATTTAGTTTAAAAGGTTAGTTCACAAATATTTATTAAATTCTACCTTATTCTAGAAAATGTGCTAAGTATTATAAACTAATCTATAAGTATTTCTAATAAGCAAGACCAACTTTTAAAAATGTATACATTATAAGCAAGACCAACTTTTAAAAATGCATACACTAAAATTGTTTGTATGCATACAATAACAAATGTACACAGTAAAATTTGTGTAATGATTAAAATAATGTGTTGAAGTCAGAGAGAAGAACACTTACTCTGGTCTCAGAAGACCCCTAGACACGTGCGGACAGACTCATAGAGGTTTAGTAGGAGTCAGTTGGGTGAAGATGGGCTGAAGAGTACCCAGGCAAAGTGACCAGAATGACCACAGACATGGAAATGTGACTTAGACTGATGTAGGGGCTTACGATAAATTATAAAATAATACTTTAACATAAATTACGGACCTGAGAGTGAAGAGCTAAGTCTGATTTGTTGGTAGGGAACAAATCATGAATAGCCTTTATGTCATGCTAACTCTGTAGGAATTTATCAGTGGTTCTGAAACTTTAGTATAGCTAAGAGCAATCTGGGCTATTTTTAAAATATAGAGTACCATGTTCAACTCTCACACATTTTAATGTGTTTTAATGTAAGTCAGAGGTGGAGTTTACAAATGTCTATCTTTATCAGGTAAGCAAGATGATTTTTAGTTATGTGGTTTTGATAATCAGTCATCAAAGGATTTTAAAAAGGAAAAGTGACATTTAGAAAGATTACTCTCATTGTAATGTGAAAAATGGATATCAGATAAATATTGTAGTAGAGAAATTATTTGTAATGTAATACAATAATTCTGACAAGACATAAAGCATTACATTATGGCAGTAGGCCAGAAACAAACAGGAGAAATAGATTCTAAAATAATTGAGAAATTTATATTTATGAAACATAAGGATTTTTCAATTTAAGAGATGAAGAGAAAAGGTTATTTGAGAATGGCTGCTAGTTCTCTGGCTCATGTACTTGGCTAGGTAGTCATTACATTAAATTAAATAAGGCAAATGGCAAATTTCTGGGATTAAGTTGGTGGATTTGTCATATATTTCTCTCTTCTTCTCATATGAAATTCAAGATAAATGTTTTTACGTAAGTAAATAAATAAATGTAGCAACACTCAAACATTTAGGCAAACCATCCATAAATTAAAAAGTGGAGGAATTTTTTGAAAGGTAAACTGCAGGCAGAGAACAACAACCAGACAGTGGAAGAGGTTTTCTTCTATGAGATGGAAAGGCATGGAGGAGTTCCGAGGACACATACAGAAGCAGCTCGGAGGTGACTGCGTGCATATGGCAAACATCACACTAACTAGGTGATGTAGATACTTCATTTCCGGTTACAGAGTTCAATCCAGATAAAGACCTCTTCTGTCACCCAGAACCTCTGCATCTTATACAGCAGCATTCCCCAAACTTTTTGACACTGGGGTCCAGTTTTGTGGAAGACAATTTTTGTATGGACTGGGGCAGGTGGGGTGGGCGGATGGTTTGTGGATGATTCAAGTTCATTATTTTTATTGTGTACTTTATTTTTATTGCATTGTAATATATAACGAAATAATTATACAACACACTGTAATGTAGAATGAGTGGGAGTCTTGGTCTTGTTTTCCATGCACTACATGATCCCATCTGGGGGCAATGGGAGACAGTGACACTGAAGTGTGTTGCTAGATCCAGTCTACTCCATAATCTCGTTTTGGTTACTGTTGCTGTAGAAAACCCTCCTTCTCAAAGACAGGAAGTTGGAGATGGAAGCAGGCTTTTCAGTGCTTTTGTGGCAATCTCAGAGTATTTCAACTTGACTTTAATCCAGAATATCTGAAGTTTCAAATATACTTTTAAGGTCACTGTCATCTGCAATCTCAAGCAATTGCTACTCTTCTAGCAGACAAAGTCTATTCATCTGGCTTATTCCCATATGGTTCGTGACTCCATTCCTCCCCAGTTTTGGGTGTCTTTTTGTAGTTAAAATAATGCTCAAACTCTTCTGAAAGCTGAGACAGGTGATCATGCACCAGCTGGCAAAAAGAACGCCCTGCCTCAGTCTCTTTCAAAATCTTGGCTAATGTTTGAAACATGTCAAAAATCCCAATGGTCGCTCATCACTCCCGTAATTCCTGTTTGGCTTTGAATGCAGCCACTTTACTGATGCCTTGAACACAGTTGTTCTCTCCCAAAGTGACAGATTGTGTTCATTGAGCAGATTGAATGTGTCACACAAGTAAGCAAGTTCTGAAACCATTCTGTGTCACTGAAATAGGCTGCTAGTAGTGACTGTTTTTCTAAAAGAAATCTCTGGAGTGACCCTTGTAACTCAAAAACTCATGCCAGTGATCTACCTTTAGAAAGCCATCTCACTCCTGTGTATAGGAGAAATGTGTGTGCTCTGTGTACAACTTCTCATGGAGCTGCACAAACAGATGCAAGTTAAGGGCATGTATAATACTTGATGTGGTTGATAATTTTAATCATATCCTGTCAAACATTGTTAAGTTCTGGTGACATTTTTAGACTAGCCAGCATTTCTGTATGGAAGACACAGTGCACAGACCCACATTCAAAATCGACCTCTTTAACGTGGGTAGTGAAACCAGAAAGCCATCCATCCGGTCATGGCAGCTGCGCCATCTGTGCATTTTGTGACACAAAATGACCAGTTATTTTTTTCCTGATATGTAATCATTCAAAGACATGAATAGTTCTTCAGCTGTGGTGTGGGTTGCCAACAAAAGTGCACATAACATGTCTTCATGAACATCCTCTAGAAAAATACATCACATAAAACAAACATTATTGCCTTGTGGTCAACATTGCTAGACTCATCAGTCTGAATTGTGTATCACAGTAACTTATTTAATCTTCTCTAATGACTGTGCCTCAGTATCTTCTGCTGTTTCATCAATTCACTTAGTTATTGCGTTAGCCAAAATAGGAACACGTGCCACCCCTTGAACTGCAGCCTCTCCTAAAAGTTCATGACAAATGTCCTTTGCAGCAGGCAGGATCAACTCTTCACTAATAGTAAAGGGCTTCTTAGCTTTAGCACTGTGGTTAGCCACTAAAATGACACTCTCAGCGCAGACACATTTAATGAAGCGGTAGCCTTCAATAATTGCTTCTGTTCTTCATGTTCACATTTTTTTTTCCTTTGAAAAACTCCCAAGGCTTGTCTTTTATTTCATGGTGTTTGTCTCCTTGTAGATCAATATATGGTGAAGCAGTTTTGAACATTCATGGCTTCTTCACTGGACAGCCAGTCACCACATATTATATAGAGAGGACTTGGAGAATGTGAGTCATCTGTTGTAATGAACCCATAATTTAAGTAGGACTCTAGGTATTTTCTTTTAAATGTGGCTTTCTTTTTGTTGGCCGTCTTAGAGTCTTCTGCTGTCTCATAATTGGGTCTTTTCCTTTTTTCAAAGAAGCTCTCCAGTGATATTTGCTTTTTACTCATTTCGGCTAGGGTTAGTTTGTAGGCTTACCAATGCTGTGACTGAGACAATTTCATAGCGTGGGAAAGAGACATAGAGTGAGGTGTTAAATACAATAAAGAGTGGGCCACAAGTGGACTAAAATAAGTGTCTGATTCTGACATAAAGCCTGCCACGAGATGCAGCCATACAATTGAAGTACATCAACTCACTGGCCACTATAAAGCCTGCCACCAGATGCCCCTTAATTGTCACTTGCCACTCACTGATAGAATTTTCATATGAGTCTGCAAGCAGTTGATTTATCATGGTCTCTGTGCACTCACATCTCTCTGTTAATGTTAATCTGTATTGGGAGCCACTCCCCAGTGTTGCATCACTGCCTCAGCTCCACCTCGGATCATCCGGCATTAGATTCTCATTAGGAGCATGCACCTGAGATCCCTTGCATGCATAGTTTGCAATAGGGATTGTGCTCCTATAAAAATCTAATGCTGCCACTGGTCTGACAAAAGTCAGAGCTCAGGTGGTAATGCAAGCAATGGAGATCGGCTGTAAATGAAGATGAAGCTTTGCTCACTCACCTGCCACTCACCTCCTGCTGTGTACCCTGGTTTCTAATAGGCTACAGTACTGGTGGCCTGTACTGGTCTGTGCCAAGGGATTTGGGGATTCCTGTTAGACAGAAGTAATTCATAGCTTTTTGTGTAGGTTAAAGAAGTATATGTGTGCTCTGGGGGCAAGGAGATACAGGGAAATTTAATAACCAGGTAATTACTCACTAAGGTAACCTCTTCTATGGTTCCTTTAGTGTGGCAATATTATCTAACAGCATGCTTGGGAAATATAGAAGGATACGCTATCGTTTGTTCAGAGACCTGAATAAGGAGAAGCAAAACATTCATCAAATATGAGTGCAAAATAAAGATAGTACATACATGAGTAAAAGTAACACCTTATTAGAGAATTAGGGGATTCAAGAGGAGGGACACATCTTAGAGATAAAATGGAGACAAAATTTTATTTTGAGTATGTCATTTCAGGTAGAAAAACTTTAAAAATATTGTAAAAGATTGTTCAGTAAAATAATATATAAGTTCTAATCTCAAGAAATAGAGTAGAGCTGAATAAATTATTTTCCTCAAACATCTTTGTTATTACCATTAGACCCTATGTGTTCAACATTTTTGATTTCTACTATCAGTCCTCACTTTCATCTATAAGCCTTAGAATTTAACAAAATGCAGCACAAGAAAAGTCAGCAAATAGGAATGTCAATTTTGGGGTAACTATTCATAGATTTGACATGATGATATTATCATTAAAAATCTTCATTTAATGTTTCATATTTTACAAGGTATTTTTTGTTTGTTTGTTTTTTGAGACAAAGTTTCACTCTTGTTACCCAGGCTGGAGTGCAATGGCGCGATCTAGGCTGACCGCAACCTCCGCCTCCTGGGTTCAAGCAATTCTTCTGCCTCAGCCTTCCGAGTAGCTGGGGCTACAGGCATGTGCCACCATGCCCAGCTAATTTTTGTATTTTTAGTAGAGACGGGGTTTCACCATGTTGACCAGGATGGTCTCAATCCCTTGACCTCGTGATCCACCCGCCTCGGCCTCCCAAAGTGCTGGGATTATAGGCCTAAGCCACCGCGTCCGGCCTTTACAAGGCATTTTTACGCAGAAAATCTTATTTGATCTTCCCATGTAGTTTACAATGTTAACAGAACAGTAAGTATTATTATCCTCCTTTGAAATTTAATGCAATTAAGATTCGAAAAGCCCAAATGTCTTTCTTTGCCATACAGCCAACGATAATGTACCGTATTTTCATAAAAATATCTTTCAAGTACTATGTGTTTGTCTGAAATCAGGGCTTAGAATCAGAGTTCCTTGGGTGATAGAAGCAGGATGCAAAGGGCTGATAAATACAAGCACAAGATTGTGCTAAATATGGTAAAGAACATGGCGCTTAAAACTGGGGGTTGCAGTGGACCTAGGTCAAGAAGTGGATCTGGAGTAAAGGTGATGAAACAGTGAATCTCAGGACATAGGCAACACTGAAAGGCAATTAGAGAGAGAGAGAGAGAGAGAGAGAGAGAGAGAGAGAGAGAGAGAGAGGAGTGTGTGTTTACAGGAAACACACAATCTCTGGATCAGAAAACAAACAGCTTACCACCACCCATGGAGAATCTGAGTACTTGCTCCCCCAAATCCTGATCCCCCCTCATGGAATGACACAGTGAGAGCCAAATGTCCACTTGTTCCTGTGTCACAGGAACCCTGCTGTTATGTGATTCAGACCTCACAGAGGGCAGCTGGTGTGTGGGTCCAACCTCCCCTTATCTGAAAGAAAGATGCTGAGATCTTTACTGCCCTGAGATATGAACAAATGGCTCTGTGGCAGGTGAGTGTTTTGTTTCTATGGAGTAATACTCTGTCCATTGCTAAGGCAATCATTCTTTAATTCAGCTTGCCAGTGTTTTTTTGGTCAGAAAGCCCAGGCCTTGAAAAAACAAAAAATATTTACAAAGAACCATCCCCTAAAATTGGTGACCACAGGAGCAAGGAAGGAGAATGCATCTTCACCAAAGCCGCCAGGGTTGACATTTGTCAGATAGTTCCTAGACTGCATATTAAGCTCTTTAGCTACAAAAATGTCCTTGCTTTATTCCATTCTTGTAACATTCCTATTTCCATTAACTTGATCATTTCCTCTCAGTTATGTCTTTATTCAAGTGCATTTCCACAAAATATTCATTTTATCTGCTGTGGAGATTCTCGTAGACATGGTCACCACATTGAAAATGTACTTTCACTTCCTATTGCTTGAACCCAACTACTGGCTGTTCATTTCCAGGTCCTCTTAAAGGGACAGCGGCAATGAGACCACCTCTGAAATCTGTGGACTGCACCTCTGATTTAACACAGGAACAACGAAAAGAATAAGAAAGGGGTCATGCAAAGGGTCCCATCACCATGGGGAGGTTACACGTTTTAATGCTCTATTTGATCCAAAGCATGTTTTTCTTTCCTTTTAGTAAGTTTTGACTACTTAGAAGAGCTCAGAATATTATGGGCATCTATGCACCTTCAAAAACAGTGAACTGTCAATGAATATGTTGAGTAAGTTCTAAACTCAAGTTGGCAAGTCATTACTATTTACAAAGTGTATCATATTTTAAAATACAAGACTATTTTTTATTTGAGACAGAGTTTCTGTCTTGTCGCCCAGGCTAAAGTGAAATACAAGACTATTATTAAGCATTGTTAACAAACGTACTATTTTGCTTATCAGAGTGGAGTGGTAGTTTTAACAAGTTAGTTTCTACCAAAGCTTTAAAAAGATGAAAGGATTTACAACACTGTCAGACACAGCTAAGAAAAACTTAAAAATAACTGACAAAAAAGGAGGCCCAAGAGACTTTATCCATTCATTCCTACCAACATAAATACTGTCTGACAGCACATCTAGTTTCTCTGATGTTCAGTACAAGAAACTACGTATCTGACACTGGATTTTTATAGGTAAATACAAGAGTTTCTTGTTATAAAACGGTCTCCTGAGAAGTTCACAATACCTAGGTGTCACTTTCAAGTAGAAACAAAGCATCAAAAATTTAACTGCAACTGTATACATTTTACCATTCTGCCTTTTACTGTGAAATTTGTAGAAACTAAAAATACAAGATGCATTTTCTTCTCTTATGGCTGTTTATAGCTTTATCTATATAATAATACTGGGTAAAATGTTAATGGATCCCAAGGTTGAATAAAAATAGGTGTTATTATTAACCAAATAAAATTTTAGATAAACTATTCTTAATATGTGAACAAACAAAAATAAACCTCATTCAATATGCTTTCTTTTGGTTAGTATATTAGAAATACCTTGATTTCAAACATTTTACAGGATGAAAAGTAAATGAATTTGATTGAGTTTACTGTGCAAAAAAATGATGCTATCTGTTGATTTTGTTAGTTCACTGACCAAAGTATTTATTATCCATATTGTATATAACATAAGAGCTTTCTAGAAAGTTATAAAGATTTTGCTTCTCATTTATATAATTCTTAGCACATAGAATTTTAAAAATAAACATTAGTTATTATATTCATTGCTACATTAATCTATTTCTTCCACTAATGCTCTGTATCTCGTGTACTCCTCCATTTTCAGAAAACACTCTATATTGACACTCTGTTTTGTATATTTTTATTCTCTTACTCCCTACAGTTTCCATTTCATTAATATTAGTATTGAATAAGGATCAATTTTCACAATGAAATTATTGACACATTCCCAACTCAAGTGCTTGTGACTCTGCACTGCCCCTCCTGGTGCCATTCTTCTATGTCACATAAAGTTGCTCTACGCATTTCTAGGACAGCTTGAACGTGTAAGGGATCTACTCTATTCATGAGACTCCTCAATACCAGAGGGAAAAGAGCCCATAGATCATGTGCAAGCTTTCCTCTCCCTTAGTCAGACCATTTTGAGGCATGATCTGCACGGTATCTCAAAGGCCCCTTTGCTGGATGAAGCCCTCTTGCTCACAATGATAATCCACACCTCAACCACACTTTGCTGCTATTTCTCCTTTTGGATACTACTTTATTTTTTTTGAACTGGAATTTGCTCGAATACCTATTCAAATATACTTTTTGCCTCGTAAGTCTTTTTTCTGGGTTAGCTTTTCAGAGGAATCCAATCTAAAAGAATCTCCATGACACTAAATTCAATATACACACTTTCTCTTTTACTTTGCTTTTCCTTTGAGTTATGTTTGATATACTTGACAATTTCTGTACTTGGAGAACACTATTTTCTTTTGTTTTATTGACACCATATGCCCCTGATTTTCCTTCTGATCAGTTTATTTCTTGTTTATTTCTCTTTATTCTCTGATCAGTTTATCTCTTGTCCGTCTTTTACCTGTAGGGTTCTGTACTGTGTCCTTTTTTCTTTTTATGGTTACTCTTTATGGCCTTCTTATTCTCACTGAATCTCCAAATATAATCTCTAGATATATCATTATTAACTTTCTGGTTTCACACTACACATCTCTTTTAGGTTCTTTACCCAAATTATCAACATATTACTGGTTCTTTCCACTGAAATATCTTAGAAAAGCATTCACCTTCTTAACACAGTTTTGAGATGTTCATTGCACAAAATCTTACTGTATTCTAGTATTTATTCTTCTCTACCTCAAAACATAGCACCACCTCGCACCCCTTTACTCTGGACAGCAAAATGATAGACACTGCTGTTGTCTTCTTCTCATTCACATCCCACATTTAACCAATTATTAAATCCTACTTAGCAAAGTTTCTATATGTGGTTTATGTGAGTGTGTTTTCACTTTTTTTAGATTTTGTTTTAATTGATACAGAATAACTACAGAATAATTATACATATCTATGGAGTACATTGGGATGTCTCACTTTAAGTAGATGTTGTGATCATCGGTATGGCAACAATGTTTGCCAGTTCCAGAGTATGAATTAAAAATGTGGGAAAGAATTTCTTGAGCCCACAGTAATGTGATTAGGGTTGCTCTCTATTTTATGACAGCAGCAGATATTGATATAGAGAGATAATACTGCATATATGTAGATATAATCTCAGGATGTTGACTTTCTTTTCTAAAATTCAAACTATGTTGTCTACATGGTAAAGTCGAATAGTTGGCCATAAATACACTTGCATATGATGGCCTGTGTTTTTCTGGCGCCATAAGAAAACCCATCCAGGGATGAAGACATGGCTGTGCCTAAAGGCCCGAGGTTTAATTCTTAAGCATACCACGTTGCTGTTCCTTGCTTTAAAAAGGCACAGGTAGTGAGTACATAATAATCATAATAAAAATATTTAATCTTTTACTTTCCTATTCTTTCTTACTCCTTTTTAAGTTTTTATAAATTTAAAAAGTTTGTTACAGCTATACAATGAGTAGCGATTAAGCCAGGGCATGTAGTATCTTCATCACCTGTGTACAATATATTTTTGCTAACTTTATTCACCCTACTTTACTATCAAATATCAATTTTAGCCTTTCTGGCTCTCTGTGCAGACCCCTGGTGGTTGGCAAAAACAAACACCTCACGAAAGGCGGCAGAAAGGAGCCAAGAGAAAAAGTAGTTGATCCATTTTCTAAGAAAAATGGTGTGATGTAAAAGCACCCGCTATGTTCAATATAAGAAATAACTGGAAAGACACTAGTCACTAGGGCTCAAGTAACTAAAACTGCATCTGACAGCATCAAGGGTCATGTGTTTGAAGTGAGTTTTGCATATCTGCAGAACAATGAAGGTAAATTTGGAAAATTCAAGCTGATTCCTGAAGATGTTCAAGTCAAAAACTTCCCAACTTCCATAGCATTAATCTTACCCATGAAAAAATGTGTTCCACAGTAAAAAAATGGTAGACCATGATTAAGGTTTCTTCTGATGTGAACACTATAGATGTTCATTTATTTTCTCTGTTCTGTACTGGTTTTACTAAAAAATGCAAAAATTATATCTAGAGACCTCTTAACACTCAGTACCAGTGAGTCCACCAAATCCAGAAACAGATGATGGAAATCATGACCTGAGAAGTGCAAACAGATGACCTGAAAGAAGTGGCCAATAAATTGATTCCATACAGCATTGGGGCTGGGAGGGGGTGGGGGAAGCCTTGCCAATCTATTCATCCTCTCCAGGATGTCTTTTTTAGAAAAGTAAAAATGCTGAAGGAGCCCAAGTCTGATTTGGGAAAACTCATGGAGTTTCATGGCGAAGGTAATACTTCGGGAAAAGCTACTGGGGATGAGACAATTGCTAAAGTTGGACAAGTTTGTGGGTATGAACAACCAGTTCAAGGATCTGTTTAAAGTTCAGACTTTTAATAGTGTAAATAAAAAGTCCCATTTGTGGGAAAAAACATTAACTTTA
This sequence comes from Cacajao melanocephalus, assembly GCA_963573385.1. Taxonomy (NCBI): domain Eukaryota; kingdom Metazoa; phylum Chordata; class Mammalia; order Primates; family Pitheciidae; genus Cacajao; species Cacajao melanocephalus. The sequence continues at coordinate 23,564 of CAUYLG010031972.1, forward strand.
TTTTTTCTGTCTAACTGTATGTTTTTAAACCCTTTAACCTACTTCTCTTTAGTCTTCTCTCTACCCTCAACTTCCCTTTCCAGTCTGTTATCTATTCTGTCATCTCTCTTTCCACTCCTTACCTCTACGTGATTTTTTTTTTAACTCATAAGTGAAAACATGCAATATTTTTCTTTTTGTGCCTGGCTTATTTCACTTAGGATAATAACCTCCAGTTCCATCCACATTGCTGCGAATGACATGAATTTGCTCTTCTTCATGGACAGGTAGCATTTCTTTGTGTATATGTACCACATTTTCTTTATCCATTCATCTGTTGGTGGAAACTCAGGTTGATTTTGTATTTGCTATTTTGAATAGTGCTGCAATAAACATGTGAGTGCAGGCATCAGTTTGATTTATGATTTTGTTGATATCTAGTAGTGACAATGCTGTATCAAATGTTAATTCTGGTTTTAGAATTCAATAAATATTCCTACTATTTTCCCCCGTGACTGTACTGCTTTACATTCCCACCAATGGTGTTTGAGAGTTCCTTTTTCTTCACATTCTCACCATCATCTGTTATTTTTTGGTCTCTTTAGATGCCTAACAGGCATTCTGACTGAGATAAAACGATATCAGTTTGGTTTTCATTTGCATTTCTCTGATGATTAGTGATGTGAAGCATTTTTTTGTATACCTGTTGGCCATTTGTATGCCTTCTTTTCAGGGATGTCTATTCCTGTCCTCTGCCCACTTTTTAACAGGATTGTTTGTAATTTATTGAGATGTTTGAGTTCCTCAAATATTATAAATATTAGACCCCTGTCAGAGTAATAGCTTGCAGATATTTTCTCACATTTAACAGTTTCTTTGCTCTACATTATTTATTTTGCTTTGCAGAACCTATTCAGTTTAATTACGTCCTTCCTATTTGTTTATTTTTGTCTTTGTTGCCTGTGCTTTTGAGGTCTTAGTCATAAATTCTTTGTCTAGGCCAATGTCCAGAAGAGTTTTGCTTTAGTTGTCTACTAGTATTTTTATAATTTCAGGTCTTACATTTAAATATTTAATTTATTTTGAGTTAAAGTCTATATGATGAGAGATAAGAGTTCAGTTTTATTCTTCTGTAGCCAATTTTCTTAGCACAGGTATTGAAGAGAGTATCTTTTCCCCAATGTAAGTTCTTCTCAGATTTATCAAAAATCAGTTAGCTGTAAATACACAGCTTTATTTCAGGATTCTCTATACTGTTCCACTGGTCTGTGTTTCTATTATACAAATACTGTGCTGTTTTGGATACTATGTGATATATTTTGAAGTCAGGCAATATGACGCCTCCAGATTTGTCCTTTTTGCTCAGGATTGCTTTGGTTATTTGGGCTCTTCTTTATTTTATATTACTTCTAGAACTATTTTTTCTAACTCTGTGTGAAAGAATGCTGGCATTTTGATAGGAATTGCACTGAATCTGTAGATTGCTTTGAGCAACATGACAATTTTAGTGATATTAATTCTTCTGGTCCATGATCATAGGATGCTTTACTATTTGCTGGTGTTGCCTTCTATTTCTTTAATCAGTGTTTTGTTAGGTTCCCTAATAAAGCTATTTTACCTCCTTGGCTAATTTTATTGTTGGGCATATTTTTGGCAACTTTTATAAATGAGATTGCCTTATTTACTTTTTCAGCTATACTATTACTAGTGTATCAGGCCAGCACAGTGGCTCACATCTGTAATCCCAGCACTTTGGGAGGCTGAGGCAGATGGATCACTTGAGGTCAAAAGTTTGAGACCAAGCATGGCTAACATGGTGAAACCCCATTTCTACTAAAAAAAAAAAAAAAAAATATATATATATATATATATATATATACACACACAAAAAATGGCCCATCATGGTGGCATATGCATATAATCCCAGCTACTCAAAAATCATTTGAAACCAGAAGGCAGAGGTTGCAGTGAGCAGAGATACCAAGACTGTGCCCCTGCACTCCAGCCTCGGTGACAGAGCAAGACTCGTCAAAAAAAAAAAAAAAAAAAAATGAGGCCAGGCACTGTGGCTCACGCCTGCAATCCCAGCACATTGGGAGGCTGAGGTGGGTGGATAACAAAGTCAGGAGATCGAGACCAGCCTGACCATCATGGTGAAACCCTGTCTCTACTAAAAATACAAAAATTAGCCCGGTGTGGTGGCACATGCCTGTAGTCTCAGTTACTTGGGAGGCTGAGTCAGGATAATCTCTTAAACCCAGGAATTGGAGGTTTCAGTGAGCCAAGACTGCACCACTGCACTCCAGACTGGGCAAAAGAGGGAGATTCCATAAGAAAGAAAGGAAGGAAAGAAAGGAAAGAAGGAAAAAGAAAGAAAGAAAGAAAAAGAAACAAAGAAAGAAAGAAAGAAAGAAAGAAAGAAAGAAAAAAGAAAAGAAGAAAAGAAAGAAAGAAAAAGAAAAAGAAAGAAAGAAAGAAAAAGAAAGAAAAGAAAAGGAAAGAAAAGGAAGAAAAGGAAGGAAAGGAAAGGAAAGGAAGGAGGGAGGGAGGAGGGAGGGGGGGAGGGAAGGAGGGAAGGAGAGAAGGAGGGAAGGAAGACTTAAGACTCCCTGAAGTATTTCTTTTAAGATGTGCCTAAGTATCTTAGCATGTGCTTGTCTGGAAAATATTTTATTTCTCTTTCATTTATGAAGGATAATAGTGCTGGATATACCTTCTTAGTTGAAAGGGATTTATTTTTCAGTACTTTTAATATATAATTTCATTATCTTCTAGTGTGTAAAGCTTCTGTTGAGTGATTTGATGTTAGTCTCAGGGTGTCCCCTTTATAGGTGACTCACCATTTTTGTCTTCTGTTTTTAGGATTTGTTCTTTAACTTCATACATCTGCTTATAATATAGCATGGAGGAGAAATTTTTGCATTGTATCTGCTTGGGAATCACTGAGCCTCCTGTAGCTACATGTTTAAATCTCTCGATACCCTTGAGAAGTTTTCATGTATTTTGTTATTCAATATGTTTTCTTTTCTTTTTTTTTTATTATCTCTATGCCCTTGGTGATTCTGACACTATAGTGTTGGACTAAATTGGGCAATCCCCAGCACCCTGGCTATGTGATCTATCTCGGAAGGATGGGTAAAATCAAGTGGGAGGCCTTGCACTCAGGTCCCACCAATATGAGAGAAAGCACCAATCATGACAGGTCGGGGCAAAGTGAATCTCAGGCCCAAGCAGAGGGCTCATGTTGCGGCTATGCCAAGGCCCTGATAGTGGAGGGAATGGGGCAGGTTTCACTGGGCATAGCTTGGGCCAGAGTTAGGGCAAACATTCATCCCTCTCATGCCATAGTCCAATTGAGGTTCAACTCTCAGTTCTGACAGCACATGCCTAGTTCACACCTCAGCCCAGCTATAGGAACTGCCTTCCCAGTTTGCAACTCAGTCCTAGAAGCAAGTTTTACCCAGTTTTTACCCTAGTCTCCGTCATACAGAGCTCACTTCCCAGAACCAGCAGCTGCAGTTCACGCCTCATTCACTTATCAGCTCCAAATCTGGGAGCTTATTCCCAGATCACACCCCAGTTCCAGCAGCAACAGCCCAAGCTCTCCTACCACGTCAGTCCCAGTGCCACTGAGCTCCAGGACAGTATCCATTCTGTTAAAGGCTAGGATTTAAAATGGCACTTGGCAATAACGACTTAGGTCAGAGAAAGGGTGTGGGACAAAGCACAAACTTCGTCCTGGAGCGGGTGTGTCTCACAGTCTCCTGGAAGCTCCCTGTGTGGTTTCCAGGCTTCACAGGGTCAAAGTGCTCTCCTGTGGCAAGATTCCATGGTGAGAATGTGGACTACCTCATTCTCTCACTTTCACCTTCTCCATGCTGGGAAGTCACTCCCATCTCCCAGCCAATCCCAGCCAAGCACGCTGCCTCTTTCTGTCTCTTCTCCTTCCTTGATTTCAATGTTTCCTGTCACGTTTCTGTTGCATTCCAGTGTTATTTCTTTTACAATGCAATAAAAGTGATTGTCTACATACTATTTTTCTTCTTCTGAGTAAAGGAGGCAAGCATGAAATTCTTCTAGCCATTTGAAGCCCCGTCTTGTGTGTTTTTAAAAATATCACTTCTCTTTGCCACTTCTTTTTCATCTTTAGAATTAAAAGTAACATAAACTTAATTTACATACTGAATATCCTAAATTGTAGTCCATGATTGTTGCTTTTAAAATAATACCTGCCACTGGGTAATTTATAAACAAACAAAATGTATTCCTTACAGTTCTGGAGGCTGGGAAATCTAGGGTCAAGAAAATGCACCTGGTGGGAACTCTACAGAGCCCCAGGGCATTACAGAGTGTTACATGATGGGGGGCCTGGGCATGCCAGCTCAGGTCTTTTACCCTATATAATGCCACTAATGATAATCTCATAATAACTCATTAATTCAATACCCATGAATCTATTCATCTGTGAATGAATGAAGTTACTAAAGACAGCAGGACCCCCACGACCCAGTTACCTGTTTAACACCTCACCTCTCAGTACTGCCATATCAAGGATTAAATTTCAACACGCATTTTGGAAGGGACAATTATTTAAACCATAGCATTCTGCCTATGGTCCCTCAAGACTCATGTCCTTTTCACATTCATCTAATCTCATTGCCCCAAAGTCTTAACTCATTCCAGTACCAAGTAAAAAGTCTACAGTTCTGAGTCTCATCTGTAAACCTCTGAAATCAAAATAAGTTAGCTACTTCTAAGACTCAATGATAGTACAAGCATGACACAAGACATTCCTATTTCAAATGTAATCAATAGGCAAAACGAAAGCAGTAAAGTCCCCAGCAAGTGCAAAGCCCCAAAGACGGACATCAAATCTTAAAGGAGGAGAATAATTTCTTTTGAATCTACACGCCATTTCCTGGGCACACTGAGGATCAGGTCCCCAAAGCCTCAGGCAACCCTGCCCCTGTGGTTTTACCAGGTGCAGCCAACATGGCTCTCAAACAGGCTATGGTTGAGTACCTGAAGATTTTCCAGGCAAGTACTGCGTACCACCAGTGACTCCATAGTTCTGAGGTCCTGGTGGCAATCCTCCTGTCCTGGCTGCACTACGCACTGCCCTGGTGGTAACTCTTTGACCCTGCCTTTTCATTCTGTTTTGGTTTATTGGGGTCTCTCCTTGGTAGCTCTGCCCCATGACAAATCTCTGGCTGGGCACCCAGACTTTCAGTGACATCCTTTGAAATACAAGTGGAAGTTGCCTAGCCTCCATAGCTCTTGCTTTCAGTAAGCCTGAATAATTAACATCAGGTAGATATCCCAAGGCTTATGGCTTGTATCTTCCTGAGTGAAGCGTAGTATCAGTCTCTACCTGCACCTAATTAAGCAACAGCTAGGATGGCCAAGAAGCACTGGGCTGGATTTCATGGAGCAGAATCTCAAAGTGGCTCTGGAAAGTGAGCCTATGGAGCAAGCCTTGGACCTTTGGACCTAGGCCCCAAACCATCCTATCATGCTAGGTCTCTGGGACTCTGACGAGAGGGATGGCCTCAGAGATTTCTGAAATGCCTTTGGGGTCTTTCATTGTCTTGAGAAATAGCAGCTGGCTCCCTACTTTAAAAAAAAAAAAACAATTGATTCAGGGAACACATAATCTCGTTAGCTACATGTCTTATATGTGTAATGGTGGGGGTTGGGCTTGCAGTGTATTGATCACCTAAATATGCAACACTGTACCCAACAGAAAAACTTTCAGTGCTCACATCCTTCCCACTCTCCCCCATTTGGGAGTCCCCATAGTTTATGCTCTGCCTTTCTGTGTCTGTGGGCTAACTTCATTACCAAATGGTCACGTGGCCACATTCTTGGTTTCCTCTCCTGAACACAGTTGTTCTATGTTTACATGACCAACCTCACAGTTTTCTAAACCTTTGGCTCTGCTTCCATTTGAGATCATAAATCTATCTTTAAACTGTTTCTTTGCCGCTCAATCAGTGCAAGCAGCCAAAAGTAAACATGCAGCTCCTTCTAAATTTTGCTTAGAAATTTCTTCTGCTAGAGACATTAGTATTCATCTCTCTCAAGTTCAATCTTCCACAAAGTCCTTATGGACATAGTTCAGACAAGTTATTTGCCAATTTATAACAACATAAAGCTGGCATTTACTCCAATTTCCAATACCTTGGTTCCTCAGTTCTATCTAAGACCTGGTTAGAATGGTCTATAGTGTTTATAATTGTGTCAGACTTCTGCTAACAACTTACTAACCAATCTACAAAATTTCAAACTTCCTCTAGTTGCTTTGCCATTTTTTCATCCCTCATCAGAGTTACCCTTAATATACTGTTTAAGTCAATGCAGGGTTTTTCTAGCCTGATCCTCTAAACTCTTCCAACTTCTACCAAATTACCCTATTCCAAAGCTAGCCCACATTTTCAGATATTCATTGATAGCAACTATAAGTACCAATCTTGTATCTTAATCCATTTTACTGTTGCCTATAATACAGCACTTGAAACTGAGCAATCAATAAATAAATTAAATTTATTTCTTACAGTTATAAGGGTGAGAACCCTAAATCTGAGGGACTACATCTGAAGAGATTCTTCTGAGGTGTGGGGACTTTCTGCAGAGTCCTGAGGTGGTACAGTGCATGACATGGTGGGAGGACTTATAATGCTAATTCAGGTCTATTTCTCCCCTTATAAAACCACTTAAGGCCACTCCTGTAATAACCTTTAATACATTAAGCCACCAATCCATGAATGGATCAATTCACTCATAAGGACTCTTCTCTTATGACCCAATTACTTTTTAAAGGCCCCACCACTCTACATGGCCTTGCTGGGGGTAAAATTTCAACGTGAGCTTTGGAGGGGACAAATATATAAAATATAACATTCGGGTTTTTTTTTTTTTTAGTATTGCCCTATCTGCACCCGTTATTTCTGTCTTGAAAAAAAACAATATGTTTCATATGGTTGCCTATTATATCTTTTCCATGCCATTCCATCCATAATCTGATTAGTATTAGGATTATCAAAAGATCATCTTTGAACATCCCTGGGATTTTCTCGTTTTCTCACTTCGCCTAGAACATTCCCACCCAATTTCTCTTTATTCTGGCCAACAGAAGGTCTGTAATAATATTATTTCTTCAGAGAGGATTTCTCCTTGTTTCACAGAGTCCTCTTGTATGGGTTGACTTAGCGTCCCGGGTCCTGTCATCTCCCTTTCACATTACTTTTTAGTGTTAAAATTTCTCAATAACTTCCTGTTGCATTAGACTATACATTTGATAAGAGCAAAGACCATATTCATATTGTTCATCACTTCATGTCAAAGGACTAGAAAGTGACTAGTCTAAAAGAAATGGATTTTTAAGTCCATATGTTATAAATCTCAAAGTCTGGATTTAAAACTTTGGAGATTGAGTGACAGGCAATTAGAAAACAAAAGTCCTACCTAAAGAATAAACTGTCTCAGTTCACTTTTTGCTGTTATAACAGAATACCACAGACTGGACAATTTATACATAATACATTTATTTGACTTACAGTTCTGGAGGCTCGAAAGTCCAAGATTAAGAGGACAATTTTCGTGAAGATCTTTATTCCACATTATGGGAACAGGGGAACGAATTCCTAAGACCACTGATCCACTCCCGTGATAACTGCATTAATCTATTCAGGAGAAAGAATCTAATCACCTCTTAATGATCCCATCTCTTAATTCTGTCACAGTGTCAATTAAATTTAAACCTGAGTGTTAGAGAGGACATTGAAACCATAGTAGTGACTGAAGGTATATGGATCTGAGGTTTTGGATTAAAAATTTGAAGGTAATCAAACTTTCTTTGACATGAATAAAAATATAAAGGAGAGAGAGAGAAAGAAAAAGGCACTTCAATACAGTATCATAAGTAAATGACCAGATATTTAGCCAATGAGAAACAAAATTTAAACAACTATTCACTTATCAGCATGAATAAATCCTATAAATATATAAAAATTTACACTTAAGTAATTATTTTTAGAAACATATGAAACAATATTATTCATAAACGTTTAAAATCTTTTTTTTGAGACAGGCTCCCTCTATGTTTTCCAGGTTGCAGTACAGTCACATAGGATGATCATACACACTGCCTCCGGAGGAGCCAGAATTATAGGTGTGTGCCACCACACCAAGCAATTCCATAAATTTTAAATTGTGCACTGTTCTGAGTAGCTTGATAAAATCTCAGTTCCTGCTGCATCATGCCCTGTACATGAGTCATCCCTTTGCGTAATTATCCATGTTACATGCTACCAGCCCCTAAGTTACTTAGGCATCATCCAGGTTACTTCAGTGCTTGTGTTCAGATTACCTTTAATTTATTTAATAATGATCCCAAAGCACAAGATTAGTGACGCTGGCAATTTTACTATGCTATGGAGAAGCCATAGCATGCACTTCCTTTAACTGAAAAGGTCAAAGTTCCTGACTTAATAAGGAAACGAAAAAAAAAAATGTATGCTGAGGTTGCTAAGATCTATGGTGAAAACAAACCTTCTATCTGTGAAATTGTTAAAAAAAAAAAAAAAGGTAAAATACATTTCTGCATAGACTATATAGGTTTCAATATTATTTGCAGTTTCAGGTATCCACTGGGGATATTTGAACATATCCTTGGTGAATAAAAGGAGACTACTATGTAATTAATATGCATATATAAATATGTAGAAACATGGTAGCTATGCATGGGAATGGTAAACACTAAGTGTGCTGCCACTGTGAATTGAGGGAAAAAAATTAGAGAGAGATGTCCAACAGAATTCAACTGTATCTTTCAAGTTTTATGTACTAAAACAAAATAAAACATGGATTTTAGATATAAAAGGCTTAATATTAGCAAATGAAAACATGTTTGGATAGTTTATGAATGTGATTCACATTATTCTCCATAATAGTCTAAATTTTTGAAATATTTTACATTTTTAAAATTAGATAAAACTACACTTCCAAGGAGATGCAGTAGATATATTTTCCCCTGTTCTTCCTGATATGTGCTGGTAAAAACTCTGGGCATTATCTATAAACTATAAGACCCTGAAAGCTAAAAAGAATTCAGACTGGCTAGAGACCTCAAAACTAAAAAGTTGGATACATGGTGAGCTCCCTGAGTTTTATTTTTGCCTCATATATTTCATGCTAGGTGCTGGAGAAGCCTGAAACCAGAATTGTCAATGGATGCAGGCAAAATAAGCCCCTTAAAAGCCAGTTCTCTTGACACAAATGAATAGGAAAAGCAAAGCCTAAGGAAAAAGAAGTTTAAGAAAGTAACCTTCCTATCACCACCAAACACCGCCAGCAACTGTCAAGCAAGTGGCCTAGGCTTTCATCTTTGCCAGGTTGTAAAAAGACATCCCAACCCCCCTACTGGGGAGGTTTTTAAGGCGGCCGCATAGGGAACTAGAACTTTATCTTCACCAGGTAATCACCAGCTCCAGTACCACCTCTTCCATGATGGCAGTGGAAACCATGCAGAGAGCCTGGACTTTCACTTCCACCAGCATTAACAAGGACTTCCTCTTCCTCCCCAGTGTACAGTCAGAGGAGATACTGGATAGAGTCAATACTTTCACCCAGATCAGAGGGTAATAACACCATTCCCACTGCAGTAGCAGTAGAGACTACTTAGGGAGCGGTGATAAGACACTTCCACCCCTCTTAAACAGAAGGCATCATGGGATACCTCGTGAGAAACAGAAACTCTCATCACTCTCTAAGGTAACAAGGTGTCGGAGAGATCCAAGATGGCCGATTAACAACAGCTCAGGATTGTAGCTCCCAGTGAAAGCATGGAGAGCGAGTGGACGACGCACTTTCAGACGAATTTTTGTTGCCCACAGACTGGGAGATTCCTGGCGGAGGAGCCACACGGGTCCCCAGCGCGACTTTTTTGGCTGGCGCGGCTATTTTGCCGATGCCCCGGCACCGCACTTCTCAGTGCGGAGTATACGGGATGGGGTGCCCTTTGAGTCCAGCTCGGCTGGTCCCATCCCCAGAAGGAGAATAGCAATTGGAAGCGCTGAGGACTGAGAGTTTCACAGTAAGCACAGCTGAACCGGGAAGGTCCAGCTCTGTGGGGAAGGGGCGTCCGCCAAAGGAAAACTAAGAAACAGAAAAAATTTCATCACCTGGTGGAGAGATCCAAGATCGCCAATTAACAACAGCTCAGGATTGTAGCTCCCAGTGAAAGCA
>CAUYLG010031973.1:0-23030 GCA_963573385.1 Cacajao melanocephalus
GTGTCTTATTCATCTTGACTTGAACCTGCCAAAAAACAAAAAAAAAAAAAAAAAAAAGCTGTTAGCTGTCTGGGCGTGGTGGCTCACACCTGTAATCCTAGCACTTTGGGAGGCCAAGGCGGGCAGATCACTTGAGGCCAGGAGTTCAAGACCAGGCTGGCCAATATGGCAAAACCCAGTCTCTACTAAAAAAGAAAAACAAAAAAATAGCCAAAATTAGGCAAGTGTGGTGGCACACACCTGTAATCCCAGCTACTCAGAAGGCTGAGGCACGAGAATTGCTTGAGCTTGGGAGGCAGAGGCTGCAGTGAGCTGACATCACACCACTGCACCGCTGCCTGGGTGACAGAGTGAGACCCTGTCTCAGAAAAAACAAAGAGCAAAAAACTATTAGTTGTATATCATTGTATATCATGCTCCTACTCCTTAATCTGGTAACATATTATCATTCAATGAAAATTACCAAGCATAAAGAATGTTTTAATGAAGTAAGAAGTGTAGTGATATAATGGATAAAAGCCCCTCTGGCTTTTCTTTTAAATGTCATTCTAGGTATAAATTTTGCTCTTGGATTTGAAAGCAGTGAAATTACAGAGAATTGGAAGTAATTCTCTTGTAAAAATACATCAGAGTTACTTCTCCGTTTAAAGGAAATGCATTTATTGTTCTTGGCTTATGTAAGAATTTGTATTAAATATATAATCATCTTGACTTTCTTTTTAAAAATCAAAATCATTAGTACTTTGTACCAACTAAATCATTTGCTTTATATCAGAATTATTAAAAGAAATATCTTTTAAACAAGTTAGGTAGCCTTAATGTATATTATAAGGAAAGTCATAATCAAATCAGAACTTACGATGTTGGGAATTAACTTGTGATAAAATCCACCTTAAGTTGTATTCCCTAATGGGAAGAATCTTATCTAAGCTGAGGCCAATACAAATATAAAATTGTATTTTAGTTTGGCTTTTACTTAGATTGGGGAACTCTGGTTTGGTGGTAGATGCAGCTGTCACAAGTATACCATATATGCAACTGTTAAAAAAAATGGTTATTTTATATTGTATTAGGCATTTAATCAACAAGAGTTAATCTAATTAAGCTGTGAAGATGTTTGTTAACTACAATGTACGTAATTTCTGAACAAGTTCTCTTAGCCACTGATTGTAGAAGGAGAAATATGGATTATTATTTGAGAAATTATTGTATAGCCTTTTGGAAAACAAATGGCCTGGGCAAAGACATTTACAAAGTCATGGTATCTCAAGTGTAGTTGGGCTTTTCATTGTGTTGAGATTTCAAGTTGTATGTTCTCATCTATCCGTCATTTTTGACTATGCTAAGAAGGCATTCATAGACTCTTGTTCCTGAGCTTTTTTCTAATTATTAGAAAAAAAAACTGTAAGGTGGAACTGTAAGTTAAGGATTTTTTTTTCTTAATTGTGTTACATCTTTCTGGTAAGTACCTAAGTCTACAGCTATAAATTGTTTTATATGTAGGTTTCAGTTTCTCTGTATTAGAGTATGGTGAAAATTTTCGCAGATTTGACTAGAAAAATAAGTTTTAATGGATGAGTAAAAAAGTTTCTCATTGTGCATTATTTGAATTTCATTAAAACCAGACTTGCAAGTTTGAATGTCACATAACTCAGTCTCTGATACTGTAATAAATCAGCTTGACTTAGCTCTGAAGTAGTTTAATGAAGTCAGATAATATTCTAAAGAGAATTAACATCTGAAATGTAGTTGCATAATTATGGCATTATCAGTAGGAATACATAATGATTCAATCATTTATGCTTTATTCTTTTAGAGCTTATTTTTTTCACGTAATTTGGATTGTATATGCAGTCAAATTATGTGAAATTGTATATGCAGTGGATTGTATATCCCTTTTCTTTTTTCCCTGCAGTGCTCTGGGATCCTTGGAAATGTGATAGACAGGTGACCAAAATGCCATTTTCCAGATCACGTTAGTTTATATTTTTGTTTAATTTCACTGGGTATCTTTTATTATTTACAGAAAGTTTATCCTTAAAATGGGTGAGGATATAAGAAGACTTGTATAGATTTATTTCTCTTGGATGTTGCTGAAACCTTGGATGTTTTTGGCTGCAGTAGACTTAATACCCAACTGAAAGTGGCCTAAAAATGCTATTTCTACTATATGGTAATTGACCTTCTTAAAAAAAATAATTCAACTGAGTGCAAACTTATATTTTGTAAATACAATAAAAATGCAGCAAAATAAAATTACTTTGAAATTTCTAAATGCTTGCTCTCTGTTCCTGTATTTATCCCACTGTGGACTGGAAGCAAACCCTTTTTGCAGACTGGCAGTAGTCCATGGACCATCTTTTGAGTAACACAGGCATAAGCTACACAATTATTTTGCTTAACAAGAAGTCTGGATTTGGTAGTTCCAGGTTGGGTTCAGCAGCTCTGCAATTTGCTTGTCTTTCTCCATTATGTGGTTACAAAATGACTAGAACACCTCTGAGCATGCCTTTCTCAAATGAGGACATCCGAAGCCATAAGGAAGGAGGAGGAAAAAAAGGGAGCTTTCCTTTTTCTCTGTTGGGGAATAAAACTTTCCCCAGTGACTCATCTGCTACTTTGCCACTTCTGACTGCCAGAAAGCTTCTCTTTACACATTATTTGCCAGATCTGGGTCACATAGCTGCATCTACATCAATTGCGTGCAAAAAGGAATAATGAATTGCTGTACTGGCTTAAAACAATTCTGATTTCTCCCCTGGCACTGTGTCTAGGGCCACCAGAAGAAAATGGGGATTTTATTAGTGAGGAGGATGGAGGAATAGCTAGTTGTGTTACCGGTATTAACTGCCACACTGACAAGTGTCTCAGACATGGAATTTAATAACTTGTTTCTTTGTGTTATAGTTAAGAAAGGCATAAAAAGGTGATAGGAAAATAGTAAATGCATTGGCCTGTGAGAGCCAGTGTCCTTGATACTGAACTATGACTCCTCTTAGTGAGTCTGGAATGTGCCATTGGGCATTGCTGTACTTGGCTACTAGCTAGAATGTATCTGATTTGAATCATGATTTAATAACTAGCCAGGCACTTTGAAACAATAGAACATTATCATTGTTATTGATACAACCTTTATTGTGTAATGTATATTATTAGGACTTTGAAATGTGTTTTATTTTTAGAAGCTACATAATATGTATTTTAAGCAGCGATTTATTTTTTCTGATTATTTTTGTGAGTTTGTTAGAAAAGTGAAGACATGTTCTATCCACATCTCCAGGGTACTTCTCATGAAGCAACTAGGCCTTTTGTATTTTGTTATTGCCTGCATTTAGCACTCAGTTCTTACTTTTAGATAGGGAAGAAAAACAGGTATTTTCCAAAAGGACATGTTGCTGCTCATAATAACATGAGTCTTGTGGTTCATTTTCTCTTCATATTCTAGCTGACAACACATACAAGCCTTGCTTTGCTGGAATATTCTGAAATTAACAATTTTGAATAGTAAGTTTATACATGTGTGTTTATAAATCCTTTCCCAGTTAACAGTTTAACAGTTGTTTAGTTAGTTTTGTGTTTTTAAGTAAATAGCGCTTCAATTTGAATCCCTGTAGTGTTGACTATGAAATTTCAAATACTGACATGAGTAAGTATCCCTGATTGCTGCTCTTTGGCCTTTCGGGTCTCAATAGAGAGAGATTGCCGGTTGAATGGAAAGACCATGAACCTGAGAGCCAGAAGCCCTCAGCTGTTTTGTTCTGACACTGTTACTATCTGAATGGCTGCGAAGAAGCCCATGTGGTTGCCTTTTCTGTAACACCTCATCTGTATTATTCTATCTCATTGGGTTGTTGTGTAGATAGAGTTAAATTGTGGATACTCTAAACAGTTTCACAAATATATAGTTGATATTATTATCATTAATAGTAAGTTTTATGGAGTAAACATATTAAAAGGTACTCAAAGTGTCTGAAGTATGACTAAACTAACACTATCAGATTAGTTATAAATTGTTGCTAATTCACAAAACCACATTATTTTATCAGTGTATTTCAAGATAAGCACACAGTCCTGGTATTGTAGAGTTCCTGATAATTTGAGATTTGAATATCAACATATAAAACAGCAGTAGTTACTCTAAATTCAGTTTTTATTTGGAAATAGTTTAAACTATCTTGACAATTTAGCCTAGTTTTTAGTATGTTAAAAGTGACTCTAGCCAAATGGCAGAGCAGGCAGCTCCAAACACACTAATCTCTAAACGTCAGAAGATGAGCAGAAACTGTCAGAATCAACTTTATCAAAACTCTGGAAAATAGTCAAAGAGTTACAGCAACTAAATATTTTCATCACCACACACACACAACAACCCTTTATGTTTTAGCTATTACTTCTCTGTCCCCCAAACCTTGAGTTCTCACATCCACTTTCTAAAATTTCCTTCTTTAGGACATTTCATATAAATGGAATTATATAATACGTGGTCTTTTGCAACTGGCTTTTTAAATTTAGTATAGTGTTTTCTAGGTTCATTCATGTTGTAGCCTGCATCATATTAGTGCTGCTCTCCTTTTTATGGCTGAATATAATTCCATTATGTGGTTATTACCATTCTTTGTTCATTCATTAGTTGATGGGCATTTTGGTTGTTTCAACGTAGAGCACCGAAATACATGAAGCAAAACTGACAGAAATGGATAATTTGACAAATAGTTGGAGATTTCAAAGCCCTCCTTTTTAAAGTACAAAAATTAGCTGGGTGTGGTGGTGCATACCATGTCTGTAATCCTAGCTACTTGGGAGGCTGAGGCAGGACAATCACTTGAACCTGGGAGGCAGAGGTTGCAGTGAGCCAAGATCATGCTACTGCTGCACTCCAGCCTGGGTAACAGAGACAAGGAAATAGAAGACTTGTGTAACACTGTTTAACCAACTAGAGCTACATTTATAGCACATTTTATTTAACAACAAAGTATAGATTATTATTATTATTATTATTTTTGAGATGGAGTTTGATTGGGTCACCCAGGCCAGAGTGCAGTGGCATGGTCTCGGCTCACTGCAACCTCTGCCTCCTGGGTTCAAGTGATTCTCTTTTCTCAGCCTCCCAAGTGGCTGCAATTACAGGTGCATGCCGCCATGCCCAGCTAATTTTTTGTGCTTTAATAGAGACAGGTTTCACCATGTTGCCCAGGCTAGTGTCGAACTCCTGAGCTCAGGTGATCCACCCAACTTGGCCTTCTGAAGTGCTGGGATTATAGGCATGAGCCACCGTACCTGGCCAAAGTATACAATATTCTTAAATGTACATGGGACAGTCCCCATTATAGACAGTGTAGTAGGCCGTAAGATAAACCTCAATAAATTTAGAAGGATAGAAATAATACAAATGATGTTCTCTAACCATATGGGATAAAATTAGAAATCAATAGCAGAAAGAAATTTGGGAAACTCAAACATGTGGAAATTACAACACACTTAAATAGTTGGTCAAAGAAATCAGAAAATACTTTCAGATAAATTCAAATGAAGAAATAGCATAACAAAATGTATAGGATGAGCAGGGTGCATTGGCATGTGCCTGTTGTGCTAGCTACTTGGGAAGCTGAGGTGGAAGGATCCCTTGAGCCCAGGAGTTTGAGGCCAGTCTGGGCAACGTAGTGAGATCACGTTAATTTTTTTTTTTTTAATTACACGATGGAGCTTAAGTAGTGCTTACAGGGAAATTTATAGCTGTAAATGCTTATATTAAGAGGCAAGAAAGATCTCAAGTCAGTACTCTGGCCTTTCGCCTTAAGACACTAGAAAAAGAGCAAGCAAAACCTAAAGCAAATAGAAGGGAAAACAAAAATAAAAACGAGCAGAAACTGATAAAGAATAAAAAATAACAGAGTAAATCAACGAAACCAAAAGCTGGTTCTTAGAGCAATAAAATCGACAAGCATTTATCTAGACTGAACAAGATACAAAGCAGGAGTCAATTAACAGAGTTAAAAATGAAAGAGAAGACACTACAATTGACCTTGCGGAAATACAAAGGATTATAAAAGAATACTGTGAACAGATTGTACACCAACAGATTAAGTAACTTTGATGAAATGTGTAAAATCTTAGACTGTAACTTCTGAAACTGATTCAAGAAGTAAAAGAAAATCAGAATAGCCTGTAACAAGTGTAGACATTGATTCAGTAATTAAAAAGCTACCTGTAAAGGAAAACTTCGCTTTTAGCTCTAGGTGGAATTCTGACGAATTCTACCAATCATGTAAATAATTAATATCAGTTCTTTATACACGCACGCATACACACACATTTAGGAGGAAGCACTTCCCAATTCATGAGGCCATTAATACCCAAATACCAAGACCAAAAATATCACAAGAAACTACATTCCAATATCTCTTATGAATATGTATGTCAAAATCCTTAACAAAATGCTAGTAAACGAAATCAGTGAAGCATAAAAAGAATTGTATCCCATGACTAAGTGGGATAATCAGGTGTATAAGATTGGTTTAACATCTGAAAGTCAATTAATATAATACATCAACAGGATGAAAAACAGATTATCTCAGTAGAGGCAGAAAAAGCATTTGATAAAACTGAGCACTGTTTTTTGATAAAAACATTCAACAAACTATGAATTGAATGGAACTTCCTCAGTCTGGTAAAAGGCTTCTAGATATTACTTTTTAATTATGTTATTTTAGTGGTTACTTTTATCTTTAACTTGTGACAGTTTGCCTTCAAGTGATACTATATAACTTCGGGACCTTCTGTTTTTTTCTTTTTCTTTTTTTTGAAACGGGATCTTGCTCTGTTGTCCAGACCGGAGTGTAGTGGTACAGTCTCGGCTCACTGTAACTTCCGCCTCCCAGGTTCTAGCTATTCTCCTGCCCCAGCCTCCTGAGTAGCTGGGATTACAGGCACATGCCACCACGCCCAGCTGATTTTTGTATTTTCAGTAGAGACAGGGTTTCACCATATTGGCCAGGCTGGTCTTGAACTCCTGACCTCAGATGATCCATCCACCTCAACCTCCCAAAGTGCTGGGATTACAGGTATGAGCCACCACACCTGGCCCAGGACCTTCTGTATCTATCTCTTCAACTTTGTATTATTGTTCTCCTGCACTTTCACTTCTCCATATGTTATAAAACCCATACTACATTGTTAATAATTTTGATTTAAACGTTTGTCTTAGACTTGGCGCCGTGGCTCACACCTGTAATCCTAACACTTTGGGAGGCCGAGGTGGATGGATCCCTTGAGTCCAGGATTTCAATGGCAGCCTGGGCAACTGGTGAAACCTCGTTTCTACAAAAATACAGAAAATTAGCTGGGTGTGGTGGCGGGTGCCTGTAATTCCAGCTACTCAGGAGGCTGAAGTGGGAGGATTGCATGAGCCCAGGAGACGGAGGTTGCACCACTGCATTCCAGCCTGGGTGACAGTGAGACTGTGCCTTGAAAATAAAAGTTGTCTTTTAAGGAGATACGGTTAATTAGAAAAGTATATTTACTTGTGCTCATTATTTCTTTGTGTAGGTCTGTATTTCCATTTGGTATAATTTTCCTGCTCCTTGATATCTTTCTTTTCCTTTTTTTTTTTTTTTTTTTTTTTTTTTGTTTTTGTTTTTAAAAGTCTGTTGCCCACGTTGTGCAGTGGTGTGATCATAGCTTATTGTAACCTGGAACTCCTGGGCTAAAGTGATCCTCCCACCTCAACCTCCATAGTAGCTAGGACTTACAGGAATGTGCTACCATGCCTGCCTAATTTTTTAATTTTTATTTTATTTATTTATTTTTGTTTGGGACAGAGTTTCACTCTTGTCATCCAGTTTGGAGTGCCATGGTATGAACTTGGCTCAGTGCAACCTCCACCTCCTGGGTTCAGGCGATTCTCCTGCCTCAGCCTCCCAAGTAGCTGGGATTATAGGCACATGCCATCACACACAGCTAATTTTTTGTATTTTTAGTAGAGATAGGGTTTTGCCATGTTGGCTAGGGTGGTATTAAACTCTTGACCTCAGGTGATTTGTCCACCTTGGCCTCCCAAAGTGCTAGGATTACAGGGATCAGTCACCATGCCCAGGCTATTTTTAAACTTTTTGTAGAGATAGAATCATTCTATGTTGCCCAGGCTTATCCCAAACTCCTGGCCTCAAGCTGTCCTCTTGCCTTAGCCTCCCAACATGCTGGGATTACAGGCAGGAGCCACCACAGCCAACTTTATTTTAATATTTCTTGTGGTGCAGATCTGCTGGTGAGGAATTCCTTTAGCTTTTATATGTCAGACTAGTATCTTTATTTCTCCTTTTTTGAAATATTTTGCTGAGAATAGAATTCTAGGTTGATGGTTTTTTCTTTCAGCATTCTAAAGATGTTCCTTTACTATCTTTTAGCATGCAACATTTCTAATGAGAACTGTCACTGTCCTGGTCTTCTTTCCTTTATATATAATGTGATTTTTTTCCTGGCTGCTTTTTAATAATTTGTCTTTATCACTGGTTTTAAGCAGCTTTATTACATGATGTGCCTTGGTGTAGTTTTCTTTGTGTTTTTTTTGTGTTTAGTTTTGTTCAGATTTTTGGATCATTATGCTTATGTTTCCAATCAGTTTTTAAACATTTCTGCTGTTACTTTTTAAAAAATTTTTATGCCTCCCTTCTACTTCTTCGTAGACTCCAATTATACCTATCTTAAGCCTTTTAAAATTTCCTCAGTCATACATCCTTTTTATTTTCTTCATTTTTTACCTTTCTGTTTTACTGTGACTATTCATTGCTAGGTCTTCAGGTAGGTTCCTTTTTTCATCTGCAGTGTCTAATCTGCTCTTAATTCCATATTTGTATTTATCATCTCAATGTACATCTATAGGAGTTCTGTTAGTTTTTTTTTTTTTTTACATCTTTTAAGTCTAGACTTTTTAAATTTTCTTTTTTTTTCAATTTAATAGAAAAAATATGAACATATGGAATAGTTACATACATTGTTTTAATGTCTTTGGTTATTGGTTCTATCATCTGTTTCAGTTCTGGATCACTTTAGATTGAGCTGATTTTTCTTGTCAGTCTGGGCCATATTTTCCTGCTTTTTTGTATGCCAATTAAAAGTTTAAATTGTTTACCAGAGATTGTGAACTTTACCTTGTTTTCATAGATATTTTTGTTTTCTTGTAAATATTCCTGACCTTATTTTGACATGCTATTAAGTTTCTTGGGTAGAGTTCAGTCATTTCATGGCTAAGTTTTGTTAGGCTTTGGTGTACCAAATCAACATTTAATCTAGGGTTCATTTGCTTTGCTACTGAGGCAAAATCCTTCTTGAGCGCTCTGCCCTGTGTCCTATGAATTGTGAGGTTTTCCATTCTTACTGATGGGAACAGGCACTGTTCCAGGCCCTGTGTGAGCTACGGCTGTTACTCCCTGTAGTTATTTTCAGAGATCTTTGTGCTTCCTCACATTGAGTAGATTTACAGATGTCATGATAATGATTATAGTTATACTTACTTTGTTTCTGATTTGAAACAGAAAGCTCTCAGCCTTTCACCATTAAGTTTGATTTTCCCTGTTGGCTGTATTTAAACCTTTTTTCTTTTTCTTTTGCAGTATCCATTTTTCTGAAAGCAAGTCTTCTGTTCCCTGTAATTTATTTTTCTTACAAAAAAAAATAGATGAATATTAGTTTTTGTCCAGTTCCTTTTCTCCATCCATTGGATGCTCAAGTTTTTTTCTCCTTTATTTTGATAATGTGGCCTATTACATAAATGAGTGTTAAAATTAACCTTGGATTCCCAAGAAAAAAACGCAACTTTATTGTTCCATGGTGTTTTTTTATTGCCCATTTTGGTTTGCTAAATTTTATTTACATTCTTTGTATCTGTGTTCATGAATGAGGCTGGTCTCTTTGTTTTCTTTTTTTGTCTTTCTGTTTCGTTTTGTGTGTGCGTGTTTAATACCTATTATTGAGTCTTGCCGTCAAGGTTATGCTGGTCTCATCAAGTGAGTGGATGAGTGCTCCTTCTCTTGCTCTGCCGTCTTTAAGATTGATTTATTTCTTAACTCTGTAGAAATTGCCAGTGAAGCCAACTGAGACTGAGGTTTTCTTCATGTCGAATGAAGTTTTAAATTTTGGATTTATTTTTTTTTTCATTGTAGGATTGGCTAGATTTTTAAAAATCCTTTTTAGTTTTGATAAGTTTTTCTCTCCTGTAAGTTTAAGATTTAAAATTTATTAATGTGATACTGTTCATAATATCCTCTTTTTAAATTTAGATATGACTTACATATAGTAACATATATGATGTTAAATTTACAATGTAATGAATTTTCATAAATGTATATTTCTATCTATATATGTATATATTTGTGTAATTAACAGCTAGAGCAAGGTAAAGAATATTTTTTACATGTGTAGGCTCCTTCCTGCCCTCTTCTAGTTAAAGCCTTGTCTGTAGGTAACTATTATTTTGATCTCTGTCGCTATAGTTTCAGTTTTACTTGTTTTAAACATCATATAACTAGAATCATAGGTACTTCTTCTTGTCTGGTTTGTTTTGCTCAGCATTATGTCTGTAAGGTTCATTTTTGTTGTTGCATATGATAGTAATTCTCATTCCATTATGTGGGTACACATTACACATTGGGTTATCTTCAGTCTTTGTTAGGAATAATGTTATTTTGAACGTTGCTTTATATGTCTCTTGGAAGAAATTCAGCCTCATATTTTAAGACTATATACATGGGACGGAATTGGTGAGTCATAGGTTGTCTGTGCTTAGCTGTCGTGGTAGTGGCTCTACCAGTTAACTCTCCCAGCATCAGTGCATTAGTGTTTTAGTGTTCCACGCCTTTGCCAGTATTCGGATATTTTCAGTCTTTTAGCCTCTGGTGGGGGTATATTGGTGTGGTATTTTGATTTTAATTTGCATTGTTTGATGTCTAATGATGTTGAACTGTTTTCCATTTTTTTATTGACCACATAGACGTCTGCATTTTTGAAGTGCCTGTTCAGGTCTTTTGTCCAGTTTAAATTGGGAGTCAACAGTCAGCAAGCTCAGAAAAGAAGAGCAAAAACACACAAAATAAATAAATAAATTGGGAATCAGTCTTCTTATTGGTTTATAGTTCTTTATTTTACACCTACACACACACCCAGCCATATGTATTTATTGCAGCTATCTTCTCCCAGTATGTGGTTGACTTTTTTATTCCCTTAGTGTTAACGTTTTGGTGAACAGACGTTCTCAATTTTAATGCAGTGTTATCTATCAGTGTTTTATGTGGTCAGGATCTTCGTGTTTTAAGATACCTTTTCCTATTCCAAAGTTAAAAAAGACAGTTGTTAGCTTATCTTCTAGTTTTATTGTTTTATATTTTCCATTTTGGTCTACTGTACACATTTGCATGTGATGTAAAGTAATGATGAAAGTTCATTTTTTTCCCACACTGTTATCAAGGTGACCCAGCTCCATTTATTGAAAAGACCATTTACCCTAATGATTTGCTGTGGTAGTGTTAAGTCACATATAGGTCTGTTTCTGGGCTTTTAATTCTGTTCCATTGGTGTGTTTGCCTGTTTCTGCATCAGTGACATGCTGTCTCTATTGCTGTAGCTTTCAGATAGGTTTTCATATCTGGCAGTATAAGTCCTTCAGGGTGTTTTTGTTTTTTTTTGTTGTTGTTGTTTTTGAGACGGAGTCTCACTCTGTTGCCCAGGCTGGAGTGCAGTGGCGCGATGGCTCACTGTAATCTCTGCCTCCTGGGTTCAAGTGAGTCTCCCGCCTCAGACTCCCAAGTAGCTGGAATTACAGGCGTGTGCCACCGCATTCAGCTATTATTATTATTTTTTGGTATTTTTAGTAGAGACAGGGTTTCACCATGTTGGCCAGGGTGGTCTCAATCTGTTGACCTCGTGATCCGCCCTCCTCGGCCTCCCAAGGTGCTGGGATTATAGGCCTGAGCCACTGTGCCTAGCCGTCTTTCAGGTTTTTAAAAAATTATTATTCATTATTGTCTTAGCTGTTCCACATCCTTTGAATTTTTGTATAAATTTCAGTCTGTCAATTTCAATGAAAAAGAAATGCTATGGTTTTGATTGAAATTCTGTTGACTATAAGCATAGTTTATATATTTCCATTTATGTAAGTCTTTAATTTCCCTCAGAAGTGTTTTATAATTTTTAGTGTAGCAACTCTGTACATCTTTTAGATTTATTTCTTGGTATTTGATGTCTTTTGATGCTTTGGTAAATACTATGATTTAAATTTCATTTCTTAACTTGTTTATTGCTTTAAATGAAGAAATAAAATTAATTTTTGTATGTTGACCTTATTCAGTGACCCTGATAAATTCATTAGTTAATTCTAATAGTTTATAGATTTCTTTCTGTGTTACCCAGTCATGTTATGTATGAATAATGACAGATTTACGTCTTCATTTCTAATTCTTAAGATTCCTTTTTCTTTTGATGATGTTGACACCACTAATCTTTATGATTCTTAATTTGATTTTAGTGTGTTATTAACCTGTTATTGTTAGTCTTTTTTTTTTTTTTCTTTTTTTGGAAACGAATTCTTACTCTGTTGCCCAGGTTGGAGTGCAGTGGTGCGATATCCGCTCACTACAACCTCTGCCTCCTGGTTTCAAGCGATTCTCCTGCCTCAGTCTCCTAAGTAGCTGAAATTACAGGTGCATGCCGTCACGCTTGGCTAATTTTTTGTAGTTCTAGTAGTGAAGGGGTTTCACCATGTTAGCCAGGATGGTCTTGATCTCCTGACCTTGTGATTTGCCCCCCTCCGCCTCTCAAAGTGCTGGGATTACAGACATGAGCCACTGTGCCTGGCCTATTGTTAGTCTTTAACAGTAGTGGCTGAGTAGCTGTGCTCAGCCTGTTTATTTTTCTGTTGTGATTTTTTTTTCTGCGGTTGCATGAATGCTTTAATGATCCAAAGTTATTGTTCCTTTGTCCAATTTAGGTGTGTATTTGTATTTAAATTGTGTATGTAAACTAATACTTGAAATAAGTGCTGTTTAAATAGGATTAATCTAATTTTAACACGTTTTAGACTTTAGATGCTCATTATTATCTTCGCATATTTCAAATAAAATTTCTTTACAATTCTGTAATTGCCTTATTTTGAAGAAATAATACAACCAATGCACATGGTAAAAATTTAAACAGCTCAAAATGGTTTACAGTGAAAAGTACATCTTTCTACTTCCGCAGTTCCTTTACCCTGAGGGCAACCTATATAACCAGGCTTTTTTTTTTTTTTTTTGATATGGGGGTATCCTTCCATTTTGTATTGTGCTTAACCATTATACATTTAAACGGTGCATGTTTTGGGCCGGTACTATACATGCTATTGAGCTTCTTGTGGTGTGTTTTATAGATTGTTTTATATCAGTATCTGTAGAAATCTTTTGGGTAGTGTCATACTCAGTAGATTTAGCATACTTTAATTAGTCTCTTTTTATGAACATTCAGGTTATTGCCAACCTTGTTTTAACTATTTAACTTATTTAGTTATGTAACTATTTTAAACAATACTGCAGAAACCCTTGCAATACAGGTTTTTCTGCATATGTGTGGGAATTTCTTCCATATTATCTTAATGTTTTTATTTATAACTTCTTTTATACTGTGTTCTGAGAAAATTACATAGCAAAGTACCCTTTCAGTACTCCTGAGAATTACAAATTACCATTCAAAATTTTACTCCCTTGGATTAGACTTGCGGAAGACATCTCATTTTCAAGAGGAGAAACTAATGTTACAAATGGTGTTTGGGCAAACTTCCTTTTGTGTAGAAATTCAGTGTAAAATTTTAATATCAAATAATGGGCAATATTGAGTTGTTGCAATTTTCATTACTTTTAAACTGATCTAGTTTCCCAAGTAGAGTGCATAGTTCTGTAGATTTTTTTTCTCCTCTTTTTGGAAAAGCACTAGTATTTTGTAAAGAATACATTACTTGCTTGTTGCTAGTATTTGTAGTAACAAGGTTATTAACTCATTCAACAAATACTTGTCGCAGGTCCATTATGTTCCAGTCAGTGGAAATTCCATGCTTTGTAAATACATCAATGAAGAGTTTGTTGTGGAGCTTTTATGGTGTTGCAGATTCGGGCGGGGCAAGAATAAAATAATTAATTGCAAATAATAAAAATATGTTGGCAAGATTGTTGATGATCAATACTAGGAGAAAAATAAAGCATGCAGGCAGAATATGGAGTGCTGAGATTCAGAGTTTAAAATAGTAGATGCCTTAGGAAAGGATCTACAAGAAACTGGTGGTTGCTTCTAATAGAGGGGAACTAGGTGTCTGAAAGACAGGGGCGGGAATGAGGCATACGTTTCACTAGTACTTTTTTGTGCCTATTGAATTTGTTTTCAAAACAACTCTAATAACGTTTATTGGTATAAATTCAGTTTTATTGAAAGATAGGCTACTGTGATGTTAGAGGTGAGGGAGTGAGGGAGCAAGCCATCCAGTTTTTGGCAGTTCATTCTGGTGCTTTCACAGTAGCCAGGCTTTCTTACTCAGAAATGAGTAGTAAGTGGTTCTATAATCATATATTCCTACTAATAGCATATTAAGGAAGGAAAAGGGCATAGTGAGAAAGCAAGGGAGATTTGAGTGGTAAATGCGTAAGAGATGAAAAGTTATAAAATTCGGCAAAACTTTTTACTGTTATTTTAAATCAGTGACAAGGTTGTGTTGGCCAGGTGTGTTAGCTCACGCTTGTAATCCCAACACTTTGGGAGGCCAAGGTGGGCAGATTGTTTGAGCCCAGGAATTTGAGACCACCTCGGGCAACATCGTGAAATGCCTTCTCTTGAAAAATACAAAAATTAGCCAGACATGGTGTCGCACGCTTGTAGTCCTAGTTACTCATAGGAGGCTGAGGGAGGAGGAGGATTGCTTGATTGCTTGAGCCCAGGAGATTGAGGCTGCAGTAAGCCAAGATTGTGCCACTGTGTTCCAGACTGAGTGACAGAGTGAGACCCTGTCTCAATAAGAACAAAAAAGGATTTGTTGGCCAGGCGTGGTGGCTCATGCCTGTAATCCCAGCATTTTGGGAGGCCGATATGGGTGGATCATGAGGTCAGGAGATCCAGACCATCCTGACCAACATGGTGAATCCCGGTCTCTACTAAAAATACAAAAATTAGCTGGGTGTGGTGGCGCACGCCTGTAGTCCCAGGAGGCTGAGGCAGGAGAATTGTATGTACCTGAGAGGTGGAGGTTGCAGTGAGCCGAGATCATGCTATTGCACTCTAGCCTGGTGACAGAGCAAGGCTCCGTCTCAAAAAAAAAAAAAAAAAAAAAAAAGAAGGATGTGTTTGTTTTTCTAATACGAAAATGAAATCATCAGTGACTAATTTCCAGTATGTTTCAGTTAAACCTTTTGGAGGGGCTTCAACCTTTTGAATGAAAGCAGTGAGGCTGAGGGTTTGATACTCACTGCCATGTGCTGGGTTGCTGCTTTTCTGTTTCCTGCGTCTGAACCACTAGCAGACTGACTTGAGATTTCTCTCACAAAAGCTGAAAGGATTCACGGGTGCTTAGGTTAAGTACCAGAGAGACCTTCCTGCTGGGGCCTTTAACACAATTGCAAAAGATAAAAGTAACTTAATTCCTTACTTGGATCTCTGATGCTGTATATCAAACCAATTAACATGTAACACTTGGAGCTATTGAGGGTTAATTTTAAATATTCTGTTAATTTGTTGAATGTCCTTTGGTAATTCTGTTTTTATTATATTTTTTTGTATTTGGAAAGTATAGATACTGCCTGCCAAGGGTAAAGTTGGGGTTAATTTGGAATCTGAATATAAAATATTTGTTATAAAAAGAATATAATAGCATTATGGCTGGGTGCAGTGGCTTACTCCTGTAATCCCAAGACTTTGGGAGGCCGAGACAGGAGAATTGCTTGAGCCCAGGAGTTTAAGACCAGCCTGCACAACCTAATGAAACCCTATCTCTACAAAAAAAAAAAAAAAAAAAATTAGCACAGCATGGTGGTGCACTCCTGTAGTCCCAGGAACTTGGGGGCTGTGGCAGGAGGATTGCTTGAGCCCAGGAACTTGAGACTGCAGCTGTGGTAAACTGAGATGGTGTTGCACACGAGCCTGGGTGACACAGTGAGACCCTGTCTCAAAACAGCAAAAACAACAACAAACAAAAGCAAATATAACATTAGTAAAAATCATAAAAGAAAATTTTGTTTATGTCTTTTCAGATGTGTTAGACCCTTCTAGTTCTTGTCTGATGCTTCCCTGTCTGTTTCCAATAGCTGTAATTAGATCCCATATCCTTTTTTAAAAAAATAATTTTAATTGAATGTAGACTTTTTCTTTTCAGGAAGAGATGCAAGCTTCTTTTACTTGCTTATTTTATTTTATTTTTTAAGAGATGATTTCTCACTATGTTGCCCAGGCTGGACTTGAATTTCTGGGCTCAAGTGATTCTGCTTCAGTCTTCCAGGGAGCTGGGACTATAGTCATGAACCACCGCACTGGCCAGGTCCCATTTACTTAACATTTTAGAAACATTACCCTATGTTGTTACTTAGTTTGGAAGTAGTTTCATAGATGATTTTAAATAGTAATAATTTCAGAGTAACATAAAGCTGGAAAGTTGGCAAAGCATGTCAAGCTGTGTGCAGTAATTTAAGATGAATCTTTACACTTCTCTTAAAAAGTATTCATTTTTAAAAGGTTGCTTTGATCACCAGTCTTGAACGTTTAGAGGGTCTTTATTGGTACATAATGAGAATTTTTAAGCTTAGAAAACCAATTTTATGTTACAACTCCTTTATTTATTGGGTAGAGTTGTATCAGAATTATAATTATCTGCATAATTGAAAAATCCTATAATTTAAAGTGCATATATGTAAGCTTTCCAGTTAGAGTCAACAACAAAATACAAAGGAATATTTTATTTATTCTTTGATACATGAAATATTCTGGCAAGCTTTCAGACTAGTAAAACAGTTGCCAGAGATTGAATAAAATTGTTTATCACTAATTTACCAGTCATCTGGATTATCACATTTATTTTCTGGGAACTTTGTCATTCGGGGGCTAATCATCCATTCTCTGAATTTTCTAAATTACTTTCAAAGCTTCTCCTATCTGCTGTATCGCCTTTCTTGCTATCAAGATTTTACTTACAGCGTGTATTCCCTTTAATACACGCTGGATGGAATAGAGAGAGAGTGTAGCATTCACAGTAGGTCAGTAGTCTGTGGTTCCTGGGTAGGAGGGATAAAGGAGGTTTAACGATTGAGAATTTCAAAGTCATCCATTGATTTTAATATCTGTGGCAGAGCATGCATTCTAATAGCATGAATAATTTAATCATAACTAAGGTAGGACTTATAAACATTTTTAGACATGTAGTTCATAAAAAATATGCTTGCTTTTTAAAAATGGTTTCCTATAAATAAGTTGGAATCTATGCTCTGTACCTTGTAAGTTGCTAACTGCTATTCTAAACAATAGTCCCTTTATGAGGTGAGAGATTTTTGTTCTGTGGATATTCCCAAAGGGCTATATGAGGAAATTTTGAAATAAAGGGACAGATTTTCTTAAAAAAACAAACAAACAAATGACTTGGCCTACTTGGAAGGGAATAAACAACCGTAGCCTACAGTTTTTGCTTTTCTGGAATGCCAGATTTCAGCTCAGAGCAAATTCTTTAGCTGAGCAATAAACCTTTGAAAATTGCTTTATAATGGAAATGCTGAGAGATCATTAACTATAGGGGTGCAAATGTGCTGCTCTGACATATATAAGGGTGTCCCAAGTTCCTAAATAGGATAAACCGTGTTGGGCAGTGTGCATCCTCTGGAAGCCTGTTTGGGTGTATACAGTTTGTCATGTTATGCCACCTGATTATTAATGAGGAAGTTCCATCATATCACCTTTGACATGCAGGAGAAGTACCATTTTAGAAGGAAGGAGTGGTTTAGGCTCTGCTGATGCTGATAACTCATTTTATATTTGCTACACTGGAAAAGGCCCAGGGTAAATTTAACATGATGCATTTAATCACCATTCCAATTACAGTGCCACTGAAGCAAATCAATGTTTTCTTAATACCAATTCATTGGAACTTCTAGGTCATAAAGTATCATTATTAGCCATATTGGAAAGACTCAGCCCAATGGAAATGTGGTTTCTGGGATTTTCCAGTTGCTTTGAAATAGTGGCAGAGGCTGCCTAGATGTACATTTTCCCCATGTAAAATGAAAACTGGAATTTAAAGGGATTGATGTGACAAAGTGAGAATCGTCTAATGACCCAGGGAAGGATGAAGCAGAACGTTCACTTCTAAAAGCAAAATAAGGAAAATTATGAAAAGGGGTGATTACTTCCCTAGTAGTCTGCTTAGTGACTCATGCCCCTGCTAATAATAAGTATGTGAGAATATATCTTGCTCTTGGCTATGTTCATGGCACCTGGAACAGTGCCTGGCACATAATGTGGATGTCAGTAAATGTTGGATTTACTTGTGTTTGTATATTTAAAAACTATTTGGGGTTAGATTGTAAGGAACCCTGCTACATGTTGTGTAAGGCTTCTAGTATATACATATGTATATTTCATATAATACATCTGTATATATGAGCAGTTGGAATTGATCACTAAAAGATTTCTTAAAGATAATGTAAATACAATTTGATATGTTGAATATCATGAATAAATTAATGCAAAGATTCAAGTACATTTTGGGTAGAATCATGTCCTTTGAAATGTCAGTGTACAGTAAAAAGTTCTGACATCGTAATTAGATTATAAATCCTGTACTCTTATACTCCAAAATCAATATAGTTTGACTGGGCTTGTATGTCCTGTTTGACTAAATACACATTTTACTTTGCTGTGGCAATTCCCAAACTGGGCTGCCCAGTTGGACTTTTAAGAAAATGTAAGCATTCTTGGGCATTGACCCGAAGATTTTCATTCACTAGATCCTGGGGGTGGGGCGGGGGGGCTGGTGAGGGAGGCTAGGAATCTGTATTTTTTAATAATTTCCATTCCATGGGTGTTTACATACAGTTTCTTTACTCCCCACCTTCCATGATTTACTTTGAAATTTGGTGACAATTACCTTGGGCCTTTTGGGTTCTCTGGAAGTGGTAACCAGCAAGGTAATTAATAATTGTCTTATACTGGTAGAAGGAAAGAAATGCTAACATGTGTTATACTAAAGATCTTTTAGGACTAGTGTTGACTTTCTATTCATATGTTTCACTGGAAAGTTATTGTCAGGACATTTTGGGGAAGGATATGTTTTTTTTTTAATGTGGCATATTCATAGAATTGTATTACTGGAAGATACCTTAGAAATCATTTAGTTTATTCCCTTTTATATTTGAGTTAATCTTAAAAATGTTAGGGTGTACCTTTTATTAGTCAGGTTGCTTCATTTCTCTCAGTCATGATTTCTTAAGCATAGATGGGGATGATAATACCTACCTACCTTATAGTTTTTTTAGGATTAAATTAAAAAACGTTTCTAGCATCTATCTTGTTTGTAGCAGTGTAGCAGGTGTTCAGTAAATGTTTAATATTTTGACATACCTGTAATATGATCTATGGTATACATAAAAGCCAAAAGAGGTAGAAAAAATAGTAATTAAGTTAAAGTTTAAAATGTTGTACAACCACAGGCAGAGTTTTATTTTTAAATTATGATATAATCCTTACAAAATTCATCATTTTAAACAATTTTAACCATTTCAAAGAAAACTATTCAGTGGTGTTTAGTACAGTCAGTATTGTGCAGTCATCACTATCTAGTTGAGAACATTTTTATTACTCTAAATGGGTAATAGGAAACCTGTACCCATTGAGGAATCACTTCCTATTCATTTCTCTGGATCCCCTTGCAGCCACTAATCTATTTTTTGTCTTTATGGATTTGCCTATTTAGTCTCTTTTATATGAGTGAAATAATACAAAATAATTATTTTCACTGGATAACGTTTTCAGGGTTTATCTGTGTTGATGTATGTGTCGTTACTGCATAACTTCTATTTCTTAAAAAATGATAACAGCCTTGTTTATCCATTAATCAGTTGATGGACATTTAGGTTCCTTCCACGTTTTTGGCTATGTGAGTGGAGCTGCCACAAACATGCTTGTATAAGTTTTTGTTTGGACATCTATTTTCACTTCTTTTTGGATATACACATGGGTGTGGAATTGCTAGGTCATGTGATACTCTATGTTTAACTTACTGAGAAACTCCAAACTGTTTTCCATAGTGGCTGCACCATTTTACACTCCTTTGGTGATGTACAGGGGGTTCCAGTTGCTCCACATACTGGCTGACACTTATTTTCTGTTTCCTTATATATATATATTTTTTTAATTTTATAGCCATCCTAGTAGATGTGAAGTGTATCTTGATATGGTTTTGATTTGCATTTTGCTGATGGCTAATGACAGGCATCTTTACCTGTACTTTTTGACTACTCATATATCATCTTTGAAGAAATGGCTGTTCAAGTGCTTTGCCCACTTTTTAATTGGGTTATGTTTTTGTTGTCGAAAGCAGTTTTTTGATTATGAAATTAATTTATGTATTCTCTAGGGACCTTATTTGGAAATATATACTTGGTAATAAAAAATTTATTTTGGAATATAAAATAAAGGACTGGAGTGTATTACTTAAGTAAACTTTTATTGGATGTTTCATTTTAATGTATTTTTTTGTAGAAATGTAACTCTTTTAATTTTATAGATTAGCCTGATGCCTGATTCCGTGCTTGCACTGACTCCCTGTCTGCACTAATAAATTGTCAGATTTATTCCTTTCCAAAATACCATTGTTTCACATTGATTTTTGTTTTCAGATTATAGAATGTTTCTCTCACAACTTTTTTGTTGATGACCTTTACTGTGGTATAATTTACATGCCATAAAATATACCCATTCTAACTGTATATAGTTCAGTGATTTTTAGTAAACCTACACAATTGTATCAGAATTGACACAGTGCAATATTAGAACATTTCTATCATTCTGGAAAGTTTTCCTCAGGTCTTTTGGAAGTCATTTTCTGCGTCCACCCCCTTGGTGAACACTAACGCTTTCTGTTACTCTTGATTTGCCTTTTCTGAGTATTTCACATAAGTGAAAGCATAGTGTGTAGTCTTTTGAGACTGGCTTCTCTCACTGAACATGTTTTTGTGGTTCATCTGTGTTGTAGCATATATCTGTAGTTCTTTTTTATTACTGAGTAGTATTTTATTCTGTGGGTAATACCACATTTTATTTATCCATTTACTAGTTGATTGACATTTGGATCGTTTCTAGTTTTTGGCTATTATGCATAATGAACATTGATGTACAAGTCTTTGTGAAGACCTCGTCTTTTAGCTTTTTATTTTGAAAAATTTAAACCCCACAGAAAGATTGAAATAAGTAGTATGAGAAATACTCGTATACTCTTTACCTAGATTCGCTATTAACATTTTCCTACTGTACTTTGCCCTTTTCTATAAATACACCTTTTCCAAAACCATTTGTAGATATTATACTTTATCTCTTATGTATTTCAGCATGAATTTCCTAAGAATGAGGCCATTCATATATATAACCATGATACCATTTATCACATTTAAGAAAATTAGCTGTAATCTCACGTTGACTACTTTATAGTCCATATTGAAACTTAACTAGTTGTCCCAAAAATGTCTTCTGTAGTTCCCACACCCCCCTTTCTAATGTAACATTCCAAAATGATTTATGGATCACAGTTGGTTTGATATTTAGTCTCTCTCAATCTAGAATGGTTCCCTTTCTGTTTGTCCTGTCAGTGAGGTTTGGAAGAATACAGGCATTCCATATTTTATTTAGATTTGTCTCATTGTGTTTTAATGATTTGTTTTAGGTTAAACATTTTGACAGATTCTTAATATTAAGGTGAGGTTGTGTACATTTTAGCACAGCAGTGATTAAGTGAAAAAGTGAGTTATAGCATGAATCTAAAAATACCCTAAATGCTTTATTTGAGTGTAAAACATAAATGTACATTGTCATTAATGTGAACATAATGTTAGATTGTCCCCTTTCTTGTGTAGAAAAGTTTGATCGCTTGCTTAGAGGTATTGAATGCCAGATTCTAAAGGTATTAGTTTCTCTTTGTATTAAGTAATTTGTAGGATGAAACTTTGAAACAGTATGGGATCTTGCTTGTCAGTAACCTTTTACCTGATTGTTTCAGTGCCCTTGAAATAATTACTACATTGGGAGAATGCTTTAAAAAATAATTTCCTAAGTTGTATACTAGTTGAAAAGACATTTAACATGGTCTCCTTAGGTTTCTGTTCTCGGGTAAATATGCACCAGGTCTTATTGACTTGTTACATTGCAGTTTGTACTTAACTCTTTCAGAGAGGAATTTACTTAGGAATTTATTATGGTAGTAAGTGCTGAGATGGATTTTGTTTTAGAAGTTGCTTTTGATCTTACAGTGATGCTCGATTGCACTTTAGCACTCAACAAGATGGTAGAGATAATGGAATCTATTAAGATGGAAGACTTTCTTCTTAGATATTCACCTGACAAAACTAGATTGACTTCTTTTTTTCTTGCTTTCTTGTTTGCTTGCATTCTTGTGTTCTTTCGCTCTTGCTTTCTCTCTTTTTCTTTTTCTGAGAGTCTTGTTAGGTTGTCCTGGCTAGAGTGCAGTGGCAGGATGTCAGCTCACTGCAACCTCTGCCTCCCAGATTCAAGCAATTCTCCTGTCTCAGCTCCCTAGAAGCTGGGACTATAGGAGTGCGCCACCATGCCCAGCTAATTTTTGTATTTTTAGTAGAGTCGGGGTGTCGAAGTGTTGGCCAGTCTCCTCTTAAACTCCTGACCTCAGGTGATCCACTCGCCGTAGCCTTCCAGAGTGCTGGGTTGCAGACATGAGCCACCACGCCTGGCCTAGATTTATTTCTGCATGTTAAGAATTTTGTTTAGAATTCTTTTTTTTTTTTTTTTTTTTTTTTTTTTTTTGG